>PHWZ01000592.1:0-19410 GCA_004379285.1 Botryotinia calthae
TTTGCCTCTTTCTGTTTCCCATGCTGTTTGCATTTCCGCGGATTTGCCTCTTTCTGTTTCCCATGCTGTTTGCATTTCCGCGGATTTGCCTCTTTCTGTTTCCCATGCTGTTTGCATTTCCGCAGATTTACCTCTTTCTGTTTCGGATTTACGTTTTTCTGTTTCAAAATCGAGAGCGAGTTTGGTCACTGTTGTTTGTAGGTCGAACAATATTTCGCTTTGACGATCGAATGGCTCCGGATTGTTTGTGATAAACGATTCACCTGAATGTTCATCAACGTGTTTATCCCACTTTTCCAATGACAGTTTCCTGAAAATCATTTTGGAGGTATCTGGCAACATTTCACGGAGCAGGCCTTGACCTGCTGGGACTCTCTCGAACTTTTTGCGTGGAAGAGGGATCCGACCTTGATATTTAAGGATGTACTCTTGTTCGAAGTTGTTCTAAAATGATTATTAGTATAAGATAAACTCATGATCGTGTTTGAATGGTATGAAATAGTAGTACATGGGAAACAATGAACAATGATGTGCAAGTAGTGATGGATGATTGAAAAGTTTGGAAAGAGTGTAATGTAGAGTAATGACATGTGAGGATGAAACAGGGAAAGACTAAGAACAGAGTGGGATGTACCTTGGTTGGTGATGTACTATCCGCATCAACCGTAAATGACCTCAGTGTCAAAAGAGATGCCCTTAGGTGGGAACCTTGGTGAGGCTGTTGACTACTCCGAATCCACTTCACTGGAGAGGTATAGTTGTAGAAACGACGCATTTTCGATCAGGTCAGGTTGGTGATTGGCGAATGATTTTGGATTTTGGCTGCAATGAACTATGAACTATGAAGTTCTTGAATGAATTGTGAGAAATTTGATGACTATCTGTAACGGAGACAAGGATGGCAAGGTTGTCAAAATAATGGATGATGAATGAGTTTGGTGGTGTATGTATATGTGTATGTATATGTGTATATGTGTGTATATGTGTGTATATGTGTGTATATGTGTGTATATGTGTGTATATGTGTGTGTGTGTGTTTGTGTTTCGAACAAACCCCCAGCTTTAAGAATTGTATTCAGGGTCGTTCCGGCCTTTCCTCAAGGAGAACTACGGGCAGATTCTAACCATACGCATCACCTACCCGTATCAATCTATGAAATTCTTTGAAGGTACTTTGATGGTTCATTCACTACTAATCCATCAACCTATCCAATACCAATAAGAACCCAATGGTGGCAGGGGTGCATACATATGATGTGCAGTACATGGCGGGGTGCAGGAGGTCTAATGAACCCTTGTCTGTGTACTAGGGATCCACGTGATAGTTCACGAAAAGCATGTATTGAATGAATGAACATCTTCATAAGAAAAAGACGTTGTGATGTTTGGCAAAATGAAAGGATCAAAGGGGCTGACAACCCGAAATTGAGACGGCATGGGATCTCGGGATCTCGGGATATCCGGGTCGCTTGACTCCCGGGCATGCAATGTAAAGTTTAGAGTTAAGTACATGTGAGTGAATGTCTCTCTCATTTTTGCAAACATTGATGTATATTCTTCCTGTTCTCACATTTCTCTTTCTGTCCATTTTTTGGGTTTTGTTGTGGGCTTCCCGTCTCTTCCCGCTTCACTGGATTTGCCATCACTGAATTTGCCAACCCATTTGTTGATCCTCCTTTGCAGTTTGCTCAAGGCTGGAACAATTCCTTCAAGCTTATTGGTGAATATGGTTGTTTTCTTATTAGATGACAATCAACTTGCGGCATCTCAGTACATCATCACAACTCCTAACAGTCCAATCACATCTGCTCTGGTTATGCAATTCTACTTTGAGGAAAATGAATCTGACGGGCCTGAATCCAGCACAGTTAATTATGTCACCATCAGTTCTGTTGCCATTATTGCCATCAACTGCTTTGGCATCGGCATATTTGGAGAAACCAGATTCGCATTTTCAAGTTCGAAGCTGATCATCATGATCAGGCTCATATTTATGACTTTGATACTACCTGTTAGAGGCAGGGAGATCATGACCCAAAAGCACAAAACTCTCCTTAAGTCACTCTCCGCGCCATTCGCCCAACTTTCTTCCGCATTATCTTCTTCTACACCATTCCCATCCTTCTCCTAGGTCTAAATATCCCTTGTAAATCTTCCCTCCTTCTCACCGCCACTACTGTTTCAATCCACAGCGTCAATGCCACCCCCTTTGTCATCGCCGTCAAACTAATCCTCGTTTCTACTCTCCTATCTTTTATAAATGCCTGCATTTCAGTTCTCACCTTCGCGGCTGCAAAATTAGATTTTTACATTGCGACTAGGACACTGTACTCCCTCTTCATCGAGCGCAATGTCCCTTCCACTCTCTATCGCATTGATGCCCACGGAGTGCCGGTGCATGCATTTGGATTAAGTTCTGCTCTTTGTACCATTGCATACATATCCGTCCACATCGGCGCTCTTCGGACATTACCATATTTCATCGGCCGTAAGGAGACTGAAATCCTCATGCAAATTCGCAATCTACGTTCAATATATACTGATTCTAACACAGAATCATCTTGAGGATAACCTTATTTGGCATCTTAACCTGGATAAGCATAGTAGTAAGCCACATCTGTTTCATCCGCGCCCGCTAAGCTCAAAATATCTCCAGCATCCAACTCGTTTAAACCCCTCCCTTTAATCTTAAAGATTCTTTCTGCGCTGTAGTTTTTGCTATCTAATAACGTTCTTCAGTGGATTTCTCGCATCCTACTCAGAAAGTGTAGCGGACTCGGTGGGTACGACGAGCTCAGTGAATAGAAAGGGGTGAAGAGATTGGCCCAATTTGATAGTAGATTACAACCAATTCCTATCTATCTAGCTATGATGTTTGGCTATAAATATCAAACGGGCATGAGAAAGTGATATCGAGATATGAGAATCTACTTGGGCGGAGGAGAACATTTATAAGAAGAAAACTTCTTGAAGGAATGAAGGGCGAAGATGGGTGAAAGGGGAGAGGCTGACGAGAGGTGGGAGAGATTGTGTGAAGGCATTTGGGATTTTGTTTTAAGTGGAGCGCAGGCGGCTGCCAAGGGGAGAAAGCATGCTGCCCTCATGGCTCTCAATGTTAATTGAAACATGAGTCCAGCCTGCATGGAAATACTGGAAAGCCAATAGAGAAGAATTTCTTGAGCATTTGTTCCTTTCGCTTGCTCACAATAAATTACTTGACAGAAAACATTACAGAAATCACAGTAGAAGTATCAGCCGAGAGGAATAAAGGTGTCATTATTTTAATTCAGGCATTCGTAATATTTTTTATTACTTATGAAGACCCCGCTTGAAGCCATCAAGCTATCATAAGCGCCTACAATGTCCCATCCCTCGTTGAAAATTTGAAAACAGAAATACAAACGCTTAATCCTCCTTCAAAACCTGGGCGTATTGAGTCTTGTTAATACGTTCAGGCTTACCGGCATCCAATCCCTTGGTACCGATCTTCTCCTTGGAGTATCCGGCAGCGTATGGGTTCAATCTCAAGAGAACTTGCTTGTTGAGCAATGGGTTCTTCTTTTGAACACCAGCACGCTTGGTGAGTGCAGATCCTCTAGCAGCACGGATAACGGATTGCAATTCGGAGGAGTTGATGAGACGTCCAATATCGGCTTGGGAGACAACGTTGGATGGAAGGAGGAAGTCCTTCTTGAGGGCAGATGGGGCGGTGGTGGTACCGTAGATGGTGTCAAGAGCCTTGAAGGCAGATGAAGACCAGATGATGAAACGTCCGAGATGTCCACCTGGTGCCAATTGCAACAAGTTCAAGGAGAAAACATCACAGGTCTCAACACCTGGAAGGTTACGGAAAGCACGGACAAGTTCCTTTCCATCAGCGTTTCCGTCATAGACGACGAGAGGTCCACGTCTTTGTCTGTGACGACGGCCTCTGAGTTTACCCTTACCAGCACGGAGCTTTCGGGATCCCTTGACCTTCTCAACATCGGCCAAAGCACCGACAGTCTTGAGGAGACCAGCAGCGGCGGAAGTGCGTGCGATCTTAGCACCCTCGAAGACCTCGGAGTTGATAACGAGAGGAACTTCAGCGACTTCGGAGATTTGGTGACCACGGGCGAAGAGGAGAGCTGGGACACCGGAGGCAGCGAGGGCAGAAACGGTTGCGAATCGCCTGCATAAAATTAGTCAAGGCCTGGGAAATTTCTGAAGAGCAAATTCTCACTTTTGTCCAAGGTTGATCTTTTGGTGCCACTTTCTCCAGACCTTTGTAGGAGCGAACATACGTCCAGATCTGCACATGTTACCGAAAGCAGCTTGACCGGCACGGTGAGTTCCGCCACCAGAGACACGAGGAATACGGGCAACAGCACGACCTGAGTAGATACCACAATTAGCTTGAGCCCTTCTTCCAATGTAAAAAAATTTGCCCTTCAAATTTTCGAGCGCATTCCTCCCAAATATATCCATTGCCAAAACCCTCCATAATTATCAAACATTTGCACTAACCGGTACCCCAGGACTCAGCAGAGGTTTGGTGACCAGCCTTCTCGCTCACAGCGTATGGTTGACGCTTGTTCTTGGCCATTCCAGTGTGGACGGTCTGAACGATATCAGGTCTGATTGGGGAGGTGAAGACCTAATTTTCAATTGACGTCAGTTCAATCCTGCAAACGTTCCATATTTTATTGCCAAATTCCATCAATTTCATATTGATTCTTTCGCATCGAGGTATTCGTACCTTTGGGAGGGGGATAGTGGTGCCGGTGGCCTTGCCATCGGCAGACAAAACGGAAACGGTAGGTCTGGAAGCCATCTCGACGAATTGATGACCTGTGTCGTGGTTGTCGTTGGTTGTCGGAAAGGTGTTGATGTTCTTCGAACTTAATTTTCTTCGAAAAAAACTTGTGGGAGAAATTCGTTTAGCGAATTTCGTTGATAAGGCCTGAGGCCACGATAAGCTATCAAAGTGTTCGAGCCAATCCGAATATGCGCTAGCGTATATTGCCCTTTCTCAAATGTAATGGCGGGGACCTCATTGATCACCAACTCTATTATCTTTCACTACCCAAGAATCAATCTCTACCAAATTATCAATTTCGAGGTATTACATCTGAGTCCTAAAGCACAACGATCAGGACTGTCATCGTCATGATAAGCTTTACTATCTATGCTCCTACTTTGACATAAATTCCAAAACTACGATTTCATACATTCAATCCTGTAACCATCGACATGTATTGAAGACTGCACGTTCTGACCATGATGATAGCATCAAGTGACTAGATTCTGGATACGAATGGGACTGTAATCAAGTCTTGTGTGACTTCTTCTTGTTGACCCTCTCACAATACAACCTCGAGTTCAAAGACATGATGATGTCTGGCCAACAGTGTATATACTACGCTTAGAAGATTCGACCACTGTCTGGAACCCACCATCATTTGAACCCTCGAGTCACTGCGGCACATTCGCTTTTCGGTTCTTGTTGTTTGTGGCCATGTCAATGTTTCTTGAGCAGGTCATATCGAATACTGTCTTAAATATCTTGGAACTTTCACTGTCAATGACAAACATCTATGTTTCATGCCGCTCAATGATCCAGCCCCTGTTACATATTGCCACGACTTGGAACAAGCTGTCGTCAACCAGACTGTTAATAGCTATTACCACCAGTACTGCAGTTCCAGTTTAGCGGCGATTGAACTACCTGTGCGTCCATCCTAGTTTATATCCCATTCAATCTCTTCGGTGATAACAACCAACATCTCTCTGGGCCTTGGCACATTATCGCCGTGGGGTTTGAACGCACTAGTCATCATGTTTTTTTTACATCTGCCCCACATTCAGTGGAACATATTTTCGAAAAATATCTCCATCTTCAACAATTACAACATCTTTGATGGTCTAACGGTCATGATTTCCGCTTGTCATCATCTGGCAAAGCGCGGGAGACCGGGGTTCGACTCCCCGTCAGAGAGTTCTGATCTCATGCGATTATTTTTGTGCTTTTTTAACATTTTTGAGGTTTTTTTCTTCTCGAAGTCTTGAGGCGAATCACGTGTAAAGAAGAGGGGAAGCGAGGTGGGTATCACGTGCTGGGTATCCTATTCGTCCCAAGCCTTCGAATGACCTCTCGATGAAGGTTACTCTTACAGTTATTTGCAAGAACAAGAGCTATCGAATGTACTAATAAAATACTCTATCCAGGAGGGAAATTCAAGGTCTATTCGGATGATCAAACAGGACTTAACATACATTGAGCAGGCAATACAATGAATGGCATGAGCTGGGAAAACATGGCTATTGTAATTCACGTCATGAAAAACACATGGAGGCTATCTAGTATTGGTTAGCAAACGTGACTTGAGAAATTAAGAGACCCTATTGTACCATATCGCTTTATGAACAAAGTATCCATACAGATTGGATAGTTGGGATGGAAATAATCGACATCAATTCAGTTCCCATTAGAGTCAAACCTTCGCTTATGTGGGATTGCTATGCTCAAAACTGCCGAAGAGACCTCGTCTTACTCGGTTTATGGTACATTGTGTGGTCTTCTAGCGCCTTTCTGATATTGTGCAATACAGGCTACGTACCGGGCCACCAGCGTGCATGTACACGCGGACGTGCAGAATTGCAGGATGGGAATGGTCTTTGAAGCCTCAGCACCAACCTCGAAGGAAAGTAATAATGCCCCATTACTTACTGAAGATGGCTACATGCGTCGAATTCTAAGCTTCTAGCTGAGATGTATTATATACCTCCTCTACATGCCCTCTCTTTATTCTAGCTAGTAGTTATTTGAGTCTTGTCATAAGGTTTGAATTGTGGAGATCCCTACAGAATCAGATTACATTATTATCGGTGGCGGTCTTCCAGGCTGTGCGCTTACGAGTCGCCTTGCAAAGCTTCAAGACCCGTGTTCATCCTTGTTTTCGAAGCTGGTGTAGAGCCTACATCGAACCCAAACTCGATGAGTCTAGGAATTTGCCCTTCCTGGATCTGAAATTGATTGGGCTTATCAGACAGCACCAAATCCTGCACTCGGTAACCGCGTTGTTACACTTGTTTCAGGGAAAACACTATGTGGTGAAAGCGTGCTCAATTCTGCTGTGTGGGCTCGCGGTGACAGAAGGGTTTGCAATAACTTGGCCTGTATTGTAAGGGGTGATTGTTGGGGCTACGAAGGTCTTCTACCATATTTTCAGGGGAGTGAATGAGACCATGATGCAGCAGCAAATCCGAATCAATACGGTTCAGATGATCCCCACGAGGGTGACTAGAATTAGTGCAAGTGATCCAAAAAATAAACTATCTGCTACGTGAGCCTATTTTGAAAGCTGCGAGTACCATTCAATTATCAATCATATATCCCCAGATTTGAATCAGCCCTGTCGAATTTCGTTGCGTATACCAGCTGTTGGTCAAAGCCTCTTGGAGCACTTTGCATTTTTCCATACGTTTAAGCTGTACACCCCAGAGTATGGAATTTCTCTTGAGTATCCCAGTCTTTCGGATCTAGCGTTTCTCAAGGGGATGCCTGTCGATTGGGACGTCAATGTCATTGATACTCGAGAAGGCTCTTGCTAAAAATGAAGACCTGTCGAATGTGGGGTGAATGAGCGAAGCGGGAAGGACACATGTGAAAACCATGATATTGTACAACCCGTTTGCCTCTGGCGTACCCGTTGATGGTAGCTTCGTTAGAGCTTCTGTTATGCTTACACTTCCGACATATTGGGTTTCCCTTGAGCTGTCGTCTGCTTTACTCAATATTCCCCCTACAATCACCGGGTATGACTCTTCCACAGCAACAGACCGAGCGATGTTAGTTCATGGAGCTCGTTGATTGCGCTGCAATATCTTACTGGAACTGAAATTGATAAAGACTGTGTCGCAATCGAGGTTGGTCCCAGAGTATCCAATAGTCCGAGCTGCAGTCCTGCAATATAAGGTTTTGAATATCCAAAAGCGATTAGAAATCTGAAAATGATTCAATATCTCAAATGATTTGAATATTCTAATTTGTTTGGAGATTTAATAATTTTCATTATTGGACTGCAGTCCGGACTATCGAACATTCTGATTGGTTCTGCCCCAGGACTAGAACCCTTGACTGTCGAAAGTAGCGATGAGGAGATCAAAGATCGGATTTGTGTTGTTGGAGATCCGCAATTCCACATGGCTCAAACTTGTGCAATGGAAACGGTACTCGATACTAATTTACGCGTGAAGGGTTTCCAAACAATTAGAGTCGTGGATTTGAGCATGTTTCCGGTACCACTGGAAGGATACCCTCAAGCTTCATCATATGCAATTGCGAATTTTCTAGCTGAGTTCGTCGCCGAATGGAAGTACTTTAGAGCACAAGTTAGTATTTCAACTGGACTCCGTAATCTCAAATCATGAACGGATAGAGGAGTCTGTCCATGTAAAGTTCCAGTTTCTCTTCTCAAGAGCGAGCAAATAAAACACATCCTATCGATAGAAGGGTGCGAATAGGCGCAAATGGATCTTTGGCTTGTATGGTTTGTGATATTGGCTACTGATCAGTGAATAGTATTATGGTATCTGGAAGGTTTGGTAGAACTGTCTTGAACATGTATTCTCTCATTGCTAAACTACCAGAGTCACTTTGATCGCGTTCATGGAATTTGATGGATCCAACTCAAGTTTGATATTGGACACATTGATAACTTCTTCCCGAACAAAAAAATGAGGTCCAGAAATATTTTAGCGGGCCATGAGAACGAACGACTATTCGAGCTGGCCTTTGAGCTGGCTTCTGAGCAAACGCGAGAGTTTTATATGTATTGTGTGTGGTACTTGAGTCTAGAGTATGTCGCTTAACTTCCCCCGCTCTACAGCGGGACGCCAAATAGAGAGAAGGCTACTCTCGATAGCACATGTACCATGCCATATACTTCCTCGCATTGTGTATATGAACATATAGATTGCGGACTTCAGCAACAGATTAAGATATCCCAGCTCTCTCCAGCATAATGTTCCCATGTCAACATCTCCAACTGCCGGGATCACAATTTCCGAGTGAAAGGGTTTCCAATTCGGATCACCGTTGGTGGTTTAGGAAAGACTTGAAATCTAAGAAAGACTCTCGTAGAAGCAATGAGTTTCTGACTAACACTTCCCGAAAACCCTCTTGCAATAAACCAACCGAGGGACATAGGGTAAATGCGGAAACGACGTATCTCCCATGCAACCGTGCCACATACACTGCCCGAAAGTATATCACACCCCTGATTCCATCGCCACACAGCCATATTCCGAAATACCTATCTCAGACAGATCTCAGATCCACGGCTTCCCAATTTCGCCATCGACAGCTGTTTCAGAAAAATTAGACATCATCTTTTCGTACGAGCATAATACCTGCATAGACATGACGCATGCTATTTAAGTTTAACTTTAGGATGGGTGGCTCTGTGGTTCACAGTCCGATCTGTCATTTCACATCGCGCTTCGATCCACCCAGCGTCGCAAGGATGGATGGCCAGCATACGATAAAGCAACCCATCACATCACCCGCATAATGGCCGCACACCATACGATCACCCACATGAACCGTTGAACAGTGGGACACGATGCTGGGACTGGGAGAAACCCTTCTGGAAGAACCTCCCAAATCTCCTGATTGTCAGACGTCTAATTTCGTCGCCATCCCTGAATCCTGGGGTACATCACGCTTCAGGTATATTGCGTTCCGTCGGTGAAGAAAATGTCTCCATAAACCTAATTCTGGCAGCTAGACTTGAAGCGGCAAATCATTGCGATATATCGACGCGTAGATGCACATCACATTTAAGATCGGACGAAAATTTTAAATAAGGGAGGAGAGGCTTCTGAATTTATTCTCCGAGTGAAGCGCCTATTTCTATTTAGGAGACTTGAGATTTGAGATATCGATTTCGAGAGCTCCACTTAAAAGGAGGGTCATTTGTCCAAAGAGAGCGATACCTTGGTAGATGTGAGCTTACATGTCTGTATGTAAGCAAAGTATGCTCGTAGATAATACTGTAGCTCCCCACATTATTACCAGGGGACTTCATCCACATACATGAAACTAGCGAAGGTTCTATTCACGAAAACGAGAGGCGTATGTGATTGGCGGAATGGGAAGCGGAGATATATTTTTCGTCCTCGCTCATTTCACTGTGGGTGTCCAAGTCCAATTAAATTCGGTTGTTTGCCGTTTTACATAACTTTGTCTGTATAGAGTAGAGATAGGGTACCTATATGTCGACTTGTATAGTTGTGTACATACCTTGTTAAGTACCTGACTGGGGGAAATCTCGTTTTAGTGTCAGAGAGGAAAGAGAACGTGCGCGAAAAGTCTAAGAGCAATACCGCGTTTGGTCTGTGTGGTAATATAGAGGAAATTATGGGTGTAGGGTTTGGGGGTTAAGAATGAGGGAATAGAAGGGATGGCATTTGTGATGTTGAACGCAATGGATAATGGGGGGTGGCGATTCGCGATGATGGGATTTTTTCTTCTCTCTGTAAAGGAGATGGATGGAGTTGAGGTTTGATATACTGACAAGGGGGTATGCTGGGATGGTGTGTAGCCCCGAGTCGCGAGAATGGATTGGAGAGATGAGGGATGGAAGATGGAAGACGGGAGATGGAAGATGGGAGCTGGAGGACGAATTAGGATTAGAATGAGATGAAAGGAGGTGACAGGAGATGACAAGAGATCAAACACCAAAGTCCGAATAGCTGGTTGGGCAAGATGGGGGCGTGGTTTTGAAGTACCTACATAGTACCTACATAGTACACACAGCACGCACAGCATGCATAGTACACCAGCGGTAATATGCATCCATCAAATTCTGAGACACATGATGCAAAAGCGTTGGGAGGGGGTCGTACTCCCTACCGGCGTCCCTACATGATTTCGAGAAAAAGAATCATATGAAAAAACTCGTGTTGTGCCAATATATATATATATATATACATATACACGTATATGCAAGTACAAAAATGCGCAGGAATATCTTCACCGCAGAAGAGGATTACATGGCATGACATAAAATGGCACAGCATGATGTTGTACCGGTGCATACATGCTGTATTACTAATTAGGTACAAGAATCCACATACATACACACAAAAACACAAAAACACAACACGAGAACCAAATTCTCCGAGGATTTCGAGGAAAATCGGGTTGGATATGCATTTGCAATGTACCTTGAGAACGTGGGGATGTCTTCGCGTTTGGTGTGACTTTGGTTCCATGTTCCTCGAGCTGACCGACCGGATGTCCGAAGCAGCGGCCCGTATCTCCTTGGGTGTTGATGTCGTCGTAGCATTTCAAGCATGGGATTTTGGTATGTTTGTACCACGTGGGCCGTGAAATTTCGTGGGATTTTCTGAAATGTATATGGAATAGGTAAATGGAACGGTGATCATAGGTGCGAGAAAAAAAACTTGCTCAATTCGATGAATGAATGGCAGTTGTAAATTGTCATGCTACTCCTTTGCTATGCTATGCTGTGCTGTGCTGTGCTGTGCTAATCCCATTTCATCTCATCTCATCTCATCTCATCTCAACTCATGCATCTCTCTGCTTCCTTTCTTCCTTCCTTCCCGTCCTCCTTCCTTCCTTCCTTCCCTCCTTCCCAAAGTCTCTTGGACTCTATCCAACCCGAGTAAAAATTACACATTTCCTTCCATCTAGGATTTTGCCTCCCCAACACCAGAATCCATCCAAAAAAGATCAATCGATCAACTGTAAAAAGATGAACAGGAACGAGATATTGTAAACATATGCAATGCGCGCTGGCAGAGATAGTAAAGTAGTAAGAAGCAAAGGTATCCCCTCCCAAAGTCCCAACCGTAAACGCCTTGCGGAAAACAAATAAAAAACAAATAGCAAAATAGTTAGATAGCCTCCGTAGCGGTCATTGTGTTGTACCGGTAATCCCATCCTAATAACTCCGGTTGCCAAAAAACAAGAGAGATCGTCCAATTTATTGTTATGGGCGAACGAGTGTACGAATGTGAAGATCGTATCGTAGAGTAGACCGTATCATGGTGTCGAAAGGACAAATAAAATAGTAACAAATGGAAAAAGCTGTCGATGGGAGAAATTTGAGTGTCTATTTCTTAACACTCTTCCTTCTGTTTCCCATTCCCATGCCCATCCAGCCCTTTAAGCCTGGACTACTTGTACTTTGTGGAGTACTTTGAGTTTTGGGCGGGGCTTCGCGGATGGCATTCCTCATGATATCTTCATATCTTACAGGTGCCCTCTCATCGATTGCCGATTGTGTTTCCCGTACCTTCTTTGTCTTTTCTTTTTCTCCGTGCACATATAAAGGTGCTGTGGAGGATCTTTTCACATTGCCGAATTTGCTATCCCTAGGTGTCCGCTCGTCAACTGTGAGCAAGCTCGTCTTAGACGCATTGCTGTGGGTAAAGGATGATTTTGAAGTATTGCTGTGAGTGGGTGGCACGGAACTAGCAGTGTATGCCAAATTTAGTTTTGGCATACTGGGCCGCTTCTTGGTGAAGGAGCGAGTGAGCCCTTAGAGCCCTTCCATGAGACTATTGGGTGTTTTGGGCCGTTCGTGATGCATTGATTTTGGGCGACGAGCTTGGAAGCTTTGTTCTGGTTCGGGGAGGACTGGAAGGGTATCGGTTTGTGGAGAAGGTGTGGGTGAGGGAAATGGATCGGAGGAGAGGAAAGCGTGCTGTGGAGAGGAATTCGAGGCGGCAGAGGTAGGTTGCAGGAAGGTAGTGCTGGAATTGAGTTTGGTGGGTTGTTGTGAAAGGGTTGCGCTGGAGGCATTGGGATGATTCGTGCTGAGCTTGGAGAGGGAACTAAGAGAGGAGATGGAGAGGCGGCGGGCGGAGTTTCGCAATGGTGAGTTTTGTCTAGAGCTTCGGCGTGGTGGGTGTAGCGAAGGGAGTGGTGCTAACGATGCGATATCTGCGACTGAATGACGAATTTGATAGTCGGCCACAGGGGAAATATTACGAGACGTAGGATTCGAGTGAAAGCTTGAAGGACAGGGGATTTCTATGACTCGTGGCCTTGAAACAAGAGTAAAGGAGACTACTCTCGCAGTAACTTGAGCAGACGCGCGGGAGGAACTTCGAGAAGCATCGTAATCAGAAGGAGGAGTAGCTTCGAAATCGAGCAGCGAGTCTGTGTCTGAAAGCGAAGCATCTTCTTCGCTCGAAAGGTATAATTCATGAGGATCTGATGTTTCGGGTTCTTTCTCTTCCACCACTTCTTTGGTAGCTTCAAACCCATCCAGACACTTCAACTCCGACATAACATTGTTCATCATCTTGGAAGTTCTTTTGCTGTTTCTCTGGGGTATAGTAGGTACTTTAGGCATGCTAGGCTTCTTCTTTGGCCTTGGCCTATTCATCACTGTAGCTTCCATTTCGCTTTCAAGATTGGAATCGTCGTCGTATTCGAAAGTTGCGAAATTCGAGGGTTGTGAAGCTCTTGAACTTGGTCTTTCGATTTCCAATTCCCTAGATGGGAACAAGTTCTTCATAAGAGGCATGTTGACTTCGGAAAAATAAAGGGACTAAATTATTAAAACGAATCAGACGTCTTTATTATTCGGCACGAAATATCCTTATTCGTCTAGGATATAAAGTACTTCTGTGGGTCCTCGTCCCTGGTATTTTTGAATAGACGAGGTAGGGTAGACAGCTAGGTCGATGCGTTGAGGAGATATGAAAGGATAGGGATAGTTCGATGGTTCGTGATCTTCGAATACTATAATTCCATGCAAGCTTTATATAATAAAATTGGCAGGAGAGTCAAGTAAATTTAAGTAATCGGTCTGTATGTGTGTATGTATGTGTATACGTGTGAAACTTCTTGTAATATCGGAATAAAAGATATGCAAGTCTGTCTATCTGGGGATACGTCAAGCTATATATGAAAGTCCAGTCAGATAAAGGCTTCTCTTATCATTAAAATTATGTTAGGAGGGAAAACCAGTGGTTATACCTGGTCTTGGGTGGTAGTTGAGAACGTACATCGTTTCAAGTTTATGTCCTTTCGCAAAAAGCGAAACCTCGATATGTAATTGGCGGCCAACGCGGGGGAGACCAAGAAAAAGAAAAGGATAACTGGAAATTCTTTTTTAAAAATAAATGGGGCGGTAATGTAGAGGACCCGGAAAAAGACTTTGGGTGAACTTCGATAATATATTTCTACCTCGAGTATTGATATTGTACGAAGTACTCTAATGAAGTTTGTCGAATGATGATGTATGTAGGTGGTATTTTTAGGAGAGGTGTATACTAGGTATATACCGAGGCGTATATATGGAGTATACTTGAGAGGTTAAGGAGCATGGATTTTGCAATTGAATATCCAACCAAGGTAGTACCGTATAAAGAGGAGGAGGAGGAGGAGGAGGAGGATAAGATAGATATAAATTCAAGAGCACAAAAAAGGATTTTCTAAATTGAAAGTTGTTTTCAAAGATGGGGTAATTGAATCTTTATAAAATTGGAGTCGACAGAGACTGAGAGCCGTGACAATGATAATGTTATGATAATGATAGGCAATGCAAGTAGCAACTAGGCTCTACTAAACGTGCAAGAAATATATCTAACCATAAGTAAGTCTTGAATTGATCTGCTGAGGTTATAATGAGGTGATATTTTGACTTCCTGCTTAGTCGCTGAAAAGTATTTGCACATCATATATATATAGACGCGGATGAGTGTTTAGATCTGTACCGTCCGTAATTTATCATCGAAACTGGATGATGAATGTTGGCAACTTGTAAGTCAAGGAAGAAGACCAATCTAGCTAGAAAAGAGGCAAGGAAAAAGTAAAAAATAATAACAATAATAATATATTTCATGTATGTTGCGTGGTTGTTGCGTGGTTGTTGTTCATGCAAGATGATAAAAGTAGACACCAAATCCAAATGTCAAATATGCCTGTCCTGTAGTCTGGGTGGCAGGGAGGGGGGCTTGATAATGCTAATTGTGTGTGTTGTGTGCACACTCATACTCGTACTCATATTCATATAATACTTATCATACGCATCCTCATCCTCATACTCTATCTACAGTACAGAGTAGACAGACATACTTTGCAAGGGGGTTTCTTGGATATCTACCTATGCTCGCCTAGCTACCATTCTTTCCTCTGCTTTCATCAAAGTTTTCTCTTTTCATACTCCGTACACGCATATCAGCCAATTGAGATATCGAGAATATCCACGATATGGACAATATTCATGATGATTATTATTAATCTTTTTGAATCAAAAGTCAAAGAATCCTCACTCGGGGGCGTGTAGGCTGTGGGCTGTGGGCTTATACTTCGTACACACAGACGCTTGCGGCATATCTATCCTACTACGATTTATGCTTTAGATTTTAGATTTTGGAATTTACATTTTGGAATTTAGAATTTAGAACGAACTGCGAGTATTCCATCCATTCAACCACCCAACCATCCAACCATCCAACCATCCATCCACCAGCCACCAAACCACCAAAAAAATCACAACAGGATATCACATACTTCCACACACATCCACACATCATCCCGCTCCACAGCATCTTACTCGATCCATCTCCCGTCTCCCTCCTCCCTGGTTCGACGATTCATGGAGTGTGTGATATCAATATTCGATCTACTCTTTATGACTGGTTGAAATCCATGAATTATTTATGAGATTTTGCAAGTCTATGGAATATAATAAATAATATTTGAGCACATTTCTAGGATCTTTATTCATAAGTTGTGTCGGTACGTCGTATCCTCCCATATCACCCAGGTTTTCCAGCTTCCTCCAGGAAGCATCTTAGCCCCTTCTTCAAACTACCTCCTCACCACCTACTGGATACTCAAGACTATTCTTGAATAAGCTTTGATTGGTGAATCTCAGATTTGGTGAATCTTCAGGCTGAGACCGCCGCTTTCTTGGACCACACCATTTTCTTTAATACTAGAGCAGCTTGGGAGTAGTTCTCTATAAATCACTATGCATTCAATAGTTTATATCCCACACCGCTTGAAGATAAGGCTAAACAAGCTGACCGGTTTTTGTTTTGCCATATTCATCTGTTTGACTGTTTCGTATTGATTCAAATTCACATTTGCATAGATATGCTCTCCACGATTTAGATCTCTACCTACCTCATACCCAGGTATCTATATATGCAGAGTCAGTCTTGGTGTCTTGGGAGGTAGGATTATCATCACGTTTCAATTTCTAGAGTAGCACGAACCAACTCCTACTTCCTTGAGGAATCCGCACATACAACCTCATCGTCATAAATGATTAAATAACGCCGATCACCGTTTTCTCTGCTCTTTGCTTCATCAAATCGCACAGCACTTTTCAACGCACGTACATACAGCACGCACACAATCGTGCTGCATTGGTGCATATAATGCAAAACGAAACGAAACAGAACAGCAAGAGCAACAGGCTGACAGCAAATGCCTCCGATACGGTTTCTGTTCCTAAACTTTCGCTACGAGAATTGTTTCTCTTTTTTGAACGGAACCTCTATAACAATGCGACTCCCGTATCCAAGAAACCCATCATGAGACGTTCCAATGATTCCTATCAGAGTCACACACAGCCCAAAGTCCGTGGACTTTGAGCATTTCCTTTGCATTTAATCTGTGCACCCCTATCGTTCAGATATCGCAATCTGTACGTTTTGATGCTTGAGCCAACCTCAAAATCACACTGACAGCTTTCCTTCCAACGCTTACGAAAAGAAAAGAAGAAAAAGGTCAAGGTTCTGACTGTATGGAGCCACGGGACCCTACGTAGCTACTATACTTCGTGGCACTAGATTAACTTTGTTACAATGCTAACTCTAGTAGTGCTTGAACCCCTGGATCATAGCATAGTCCTGGGGGGCTAAGCTTTATCCATCATAATCCATCCTGTTCACTCCTCCATCTTCCTCACTCTCACTCTCACTTTTCCTCACACCCACACCCACACTCACAGCCTCACTGACAATCAAATACGAACTCACGACTCGCGAGTCACGGGATTCAGGAGAACAGACTCGATGGTTTGTCATGAGATGATGAGAAATCGCTTCAAATCGTCTGTGTACTGATAAATGATGCCTATGGATATCTATTCTCCACAATCGGTAGTAAATGGTGATCGTCTTTTATAATTGCGATAATCGATTTGCTCTTCGCTAGTTCCTGACTAGACACCCTTTGAGAGTTCGGTATTCCATACTAAAGGCAATACAGTAAATTTTATCATTTTAATTTTCTCAATGCTACGCAAACCGACTTTTCACGCTCTACCCACGAACATTCACTTCGCACCACAGAAAGAGTCCGCCGTGTTGTGTCCACGTCGTTGGAGGCTTGGAGCATCCACTTTGAAAATATATATTCCGATACCATATCGCTACTCTATGCATTTGCGACTTATCGCCTTGGCTTCGGCAATACACTGTACGCAGGGCCTGCATCAATACACTCACCAATCACATTATGGAGCGTCGGGACGTGAAAGCAGAGGTTAAACCTGACATAATCCATGCAAGATGACGGGCGAGTGCTTGGTTGCTTGACTTTGAACCTGAACCTGAATTCGTTTCTGCATGTATCATTGGATATCAGTACCTGTGGATTTCATGGATACAACGTTTGAATTTCCTGAATTGTTTTTTTTCGCATGCGGTATTCATGTTTTATCACCACAATCAGCCCACCTTGATGGAGAGGCACAAATTTACGAACAACAGGCTGAAAATCGGGGGATTTATGTAACTATACATAGATCTCGCATCTGAGACTTTCTAGCAGTTTGAGAAAGATATAAGAGACATTGACGTTAATAGCCCCGGTCTGACGTCAACGTTTCTGGGAATACACATGGGGTATTTTTGGAGCCAACGCTCATCACAATTCAACAGAGACATTGTTAGTTCGTTTGTCACTGGTCGTTGTCATCATGTCCGTAGACTCCATTTTTTTCTTATCAGTGTTATGAATATCTTGCGAGGGGAACAGTTTGTTCTTTTCTGATCGTCGTATCTCCATGAATATCACTGCCTCCATGTCTTTCCTTACCAACACGAGCCTCGACCTTGTTGTCCAACTTAACATAATATAACATCTAATTTCACATGTCGATCTTTCTATCTTCAACATCACCAACCCAGCATCTCAAATTCTTTTCCTTCCTTCGGATTTCTCACCAGGTATTCTTACCCAATACCACCGAGCTGAGCTGAACATACAAATCCTGTTCCAAAAATTCCCCCTCCACACTCAATATGTTATACAGTTTCACTAGCTAGAACAAGATACTAAAATAAGATCTAAATAGCACCAGCAGCGTCATTATCATTATTCTTATCGTGCGTAAGCACACCTCGCTTATACCACCGCCATCTTTCAGCCATAAGCGGAGTTTAAGAAAGACTCCAGAGTAAGATGGCAAAATGATCTCCGTGAATGTAAACCATAAGCAGCCATTTCTCAAGCATAAGTTTACATACATGTACCCGAACCGCGGTACTGGGATGATGGACTTGGATATGGCACTGCAAAGGAACTTGTTGGTAGCTTAAGTAGGATTTTGTAGGTTGTACTTTTTGGGGATATATGTCTTTTGTAGAGGACACCGTGTCGAATATGTCTCTGTAGAG
Source organism: Botryotinia calthae (assembly GCA_004379285.1). NCBI lineage: Eukaryota > Fungi > Ascomycota > Leotiomycetes > Helotiales > Sclerotiniaceae > Botryotinia > Botryotinia calthae. The sequence goes on from PHWZ01000592.1 coordinate 18,661, forward strand.
CTTGCTTTGTATGTACGGTTCACAAGGGATGTTTAATGTTTCATTCAGCGTAGAACGATACATGTTATAACTGAACCTCAAATCCCAAATCACAAACCCCCAACCCCAACTCTTCTCCTTCCCGCTTTCACATCCCCCATACCATATATCCATAAATAATCAAATCAGCCGCTCAATCCCCGCACACCAGAACAATAACAACAATCAACATCGCGCCCCTCCATCCTCTACAATGCTAATCCTCATTTACCCCAATCTAGCAAGCTCCCCAATTCCATCAAGTCATTTCCCTCCAAGCATCCATCTGTAAACCCTCCCCTCAAGTTTCAACCCCTCCCACACTTGCTCTCAAATATTCCCAATCCAGATTCCAAAACAATCCATCTCCACAACAATGACAAGCTCTCCAATCTCCATCCGTCCTCAAGTCTATTCCACAATCCTCAAATACCTATCTGCCTATATCAAAATCCTCTGTAGCACGCGACGATTCCCCGGACCCGACAGAGGGAGTCGCAACATCTGATCATGATGTATCATGTTTATAGATGAATGGTATCTGAACATTTGAACATCTGGGTTTTCTTAGATGTGGATTGGATGTTGGTTATTCGATTCATCTCAACTCGTCATATCATCAACTCAACTCAATATGACATCCAAACATATCCAAATAAATCTCAACCATACCCCAACCCCCTTCCTCGCAACCAAAATACCACTTATCACTCATCATCAACGACCCCCCCC
>PHWZ01000593.1:0-19401 GCA_004379285.1 Botryotinia calthae
AGCTAAGCTAATTAGAAATGTGGTATTTCAGTTCAATTAGGTTCTAAAAACAAACGTGACAAAATAACCCGTCAAATTTAATACTAAATCAGATTTAAACTATCTATAAACTCAACAGTAATCACAATTTGATAACTATTCAACATAGAATTAGTTAATCGTTTCTAAGCCTCTAAATTTCAAAAATCTTATCTTAACTTCTTTAATAATATTCTCTATAAGTTCCTCTCTAATCTATTCCTTAATCTATTTCTCAATTTCCTCCTTGTTTTTTTCCTTGTTTTTAATATTGTATATTGATATAATACAATAGCGATAATACTAAAATAAAAGTTATAATTGTAGATGTAGTTGATGGGTAAACTATATAACCTTTTATATATATTTGATTGTTAGGAGGCATTCTCCTCTTTATTAATCTGTTTGTGTACACCTGATATTTGAAATCCTATTATATTCCTTATTAATATTTCGTTGTTTAATCAATACAATTAATATACAAAGAAAGTAGTGATCTTTATATTATTTAGAATAGAACTTTCCAAATCAGATATCCAAATCTTCTGTTTAGATTCGAAACTATTAGTTTAGATTCTAATTACCTTTTAATTTTATAGAATAGAGCTAAAATAGATTTAAATAGTATATCGAAAGATATATAAATATCGATTATAATAATAAAATAATAGAGAGAGAATACAAATCAAAAAAGGAAAAGAGAAAGGATGAAAAAGAATTGGAATACCTTATATCAAAACTATATCTTTATTTAAATCTTTTAGATACTAAATTCGATATATTCTTTGTTCTATATCTTTTTAGAGGATATATTGTTTTAATACTTTGTTGTGGCTTTATGGGTGTAATCTCGAATATTGTAAGGATTTTCGCTATTACTTGTTCTATATCACGAAACGCCTTCAATCGCATCGCGATCGCACGTGCACTCGAAGAGCGCATGTGTGCAATCATGTGTACATGGCCTATATATAAGAGCACTCAAAAGCAATCGGATTGTAATTCCTTAGTTTTAGATTCTAAGTATATTTTGTATCCTGCTTCCGCAATTCTTCTAAGACAAAGTATAACATTATCTAAAACTTGTTATACAATTGTATGGCTATCTAATAGCCGTTCAAATAATACCTTATTACTATAATACCTTCTTGGGTATATCGAGGATACACGATATCACTTATAAAAAGAAAATCTATATCAATTAAGACTTGATAAAGATATTTCTTTTATTATATAGAATTACAAATATTACTATTATATTTCTAATAGTATCTGGTTCGAAAAGCAACCCGTTCATCTCAAAAGACCTCCCTTGCTTACCCATCAACCGAGTTCTTGCTATCAATAATAGTTAATATTCAAAGGGTAATGAAAAGAATCCTTACAGATCTAATATAAACATTAATAAATATAGAAAAAGTAAAGGATATAGAAAAGATTCCTCGATTAAGATATTGACTTTCAGAACTGATACCAATGTGATAGCTCTTCTACAATTACAAAAGCAATCGCTGATAATACAAAAGTTGTAAAACGAAATTGCAAAACTTAAGAAAGTATTAGAACATAGTCCTAATATTGTTCGCCTATTTCAATCTGCAAAAATACAATCAGAATATTACAAAGGTCCCCCAGAGGATTGCGGAGTTAATATTTTTGATGTTCTTATCGAATCTATTGAGAAGGTATCTTTTATTATTGGAAAAAAGAAGAATAAGAAAAAACCTTGTTCTCGAAGCTATGCTTTCAAGCGATCCCTTCCGCTTTCCGATGATAAACCCTTTTCATTCTTGGTTGATACCCTATTCGACCTATCAAAACGCTGAACATCCCATTCTTGCTTTTCCACTTTATTTAACTATCCGTATATTCCAAAACCTACTAATTTTATTTCAAAACTAAATACTGGTATCGAATTGAAAGTAAGTCTATAGTAGTTATTGGTTATTGAGTGACTTAAGCTATACAAGAATTCGTTTACTTTGGAAACACAACAACAATTCTATGTGGTAGATCAAATAGAAGGAAAAGTGTAAGAATATGTGTTCATATTGTATATACAAGTATCCCGCTTGATAGGATAGCAATTGATCAATCAATTCACAGCTATTTATAAAAACCCTGTAGAAACCAATTATGTACAAATTGAGTACGAATATTAGGTAATACCTAATAATATCTAATGCAGAAATTTCCTAGTGTGGTATTACAAATTTCGATTACTAGCTACTCAAACGGAAATCACCAATCGCAAAACTCTCCTTTATAACTTGAAAAGAAAAATATCCGATTTCCTTTGAAGAGCTATTGGTCTTTACATCAAAGAATGCTGTATTGCTGAAAGCCTAGCAGAGAAGCTTACGGAGATCGATGAGTTCGAAGTTACACTTTGAGAATGTAATTGCTATAGAATAATTAAAAAGGTGTCTTTAAAGAAACCATCTATTAATACTAACTTGTTGGCCCCTTTTAAAACCAACTTCCGATCCCTGTTTAATCTAAACCCATCTATTTAGTTTCGAACCCAATATTCTTCTTGCAATACTTTTAATGGGTATATTGGATTATTCAAATCTAATAATTCTATTGCTCAAAATAACAATTTCAATCGTTCATCTTCGGCTCCTCTTACGATTATTGGTCGTAACCCGATGCCATAGATAGTCAGTTTTAATGAAATAACGGAGATGCAAGAAGTTGAAGAATTCGAATAGGTAGATGAATTCCAAAACGCACAAAAGGATTTGAACTCTAGAGTTTATACGGAAGATATTAATGCCGCATGCGAAGCTGAGGATAACCATTTAAATCCAAGTGCTTAAATAGAAGTTCCCGTTTAAGTACGATTCGGGATATAAGATTCTTTGATTTAAATAAATTTATAAAAGATAAATCTATAAGTCTATTATATATAATATCGAAGAATGGATACTCCTATTAAACCAAATTGCTAATGGATTTTGGAGCGAATGGATTTGTTTTTATTAACAAAACATTTGTTTCATTATTATTTCCTATATTTAAACCCCAGTTTGTATTGTTAGAGCTCCCGATTGAAGTTAAGAGCTATAATGGAGTTAGAGGTCAACCTATCACTTATTTAATCTTTTTTAATCTTATTATTGATTTATAACAATAGTTGTATTTATTTTTTCTTATTATTGATTTAGAATCCTATAATATTATTCTAGGCTGTTTTTGGCTAACAGAAACCCAAATGAAGCTTGATTATTATAATCGATATCTCGATTGGCCTACTATTTGTTTACCTATTATTTCCTTATTACAAAATATACTTTTAATTAAGAACAATTTCAATAAATTTCGAATTGATAAATTGAGGTAGTAAGATGTAGATTACCGCGATGCCTGATTAGATGAGATATACCACGAACTTGAACAAAGACGACAAGCTATTGTAGCACCTTTTATTTGCATAGAAACTCTTGTATAGGATATGAATGCGATATCTCTGGCTCTTATCGAAGTTTAGGTCCCAATCAAATTGGAAAAGAATTTATTTTTAAATCCTGTATCAATTTAGTAAGTTTATGAATCTCTTCCTTTATGTATCTTTGACATATGTGATATCTATGTGTTTAAACCTGCTCAATTTAAATTTATTTGTAAGAAGAGTAAAGATTATAAAATCTTTATTGTAATTTGTACAGAGATCAACGAAGTCATTTCCATTTGTAAATCGAAGTAAGAAAAAGATTAGTGTATCATAATCGCAATTGTTGTTCTAGATTGATCGAAATCCGAGACTTTTGTAGCATTCGATTGTGTAATTGTGGATATCAATACTGAACTACTAATATTCGATATGTATAAGGCTTATCATAAAACATTCTCCAAACTCGAATCGAATATCTTATCTCCATCCCGATCATATGATCACAAGATTATACTAGAAGGAGAAGGAGAGAAGGCATTCAAATATAGCCCTCTCTACAAAATGTTCCTCGAACAGCTTGAAATTGTAAAGGAATATATCATCAAGAACCTTGTAAAAGGATTTATAAAACCAAGTCAAGCATTGTTTGCTGTATCGATTCTCTTTGTGAGAAAGCCGAATGGAAGTTTGAGATTCTGTATAGACTTTCGCTTCCTCAATTCTTTAACGCGCAAAGATAGGTACCTCTTATCTTTCATCGACGAGACGTTCGCATGATTTGTAGGTGTGAAAATATATATTAAATTAGACATTCGATAAGTGTTCCATTATATTTGTATGGATCTCGCTTTCGAAGAGTATATTACTTTTTGTATTTGATATGGTTTATACAAATACAAAGTTTTACCTTTTGGATTGATAAATGGTTTTGTGATTTATTAATGATATATAAACAATGTTTTATTTGATTATTTAGATGATTTTTGTATTGCTTATTTGGACGATATATTAATATATTCTGAAAATGAAGATGAGTATGAGGAATATGTTAAGTGTGTTTTCGAGTGATTTGAGGCTGTTGGTTTTTAAGTGGATTTCAAGAAATGTGAATTTTATGTTATGTGTATTAAATATTTAGGTTTTATTATTTCTATAAAAGGAGTATAAGTCGATTTAGAGAAAATCGAAGTAGTTGCTAGTTGGATGTATTCGATTATTGTTAAGGGAGTTCAATCGTTTTTAGGCTTTTGTAATTTTTATTGTTGATTTATTAAGGATTATGGTATTATAGTAAAACCTCTAATCGAATTTATCAAAGCGAATGTTAAGTTCCATTTCGACGAAATCTGTCAAATCGTTTTCGATATATTGAAAGATAAGTTCATCTCTGTCTCTCTTTTATAGTATTACGATTACAATCTTTTGTGTATGTTTGAAACCGATGCGTTCGATGGAGTCCTCGCTAGCGTGCTTTCCCAAAAGTATGGAGACGAATGGTTGCTAGTAGCTTATTACTCGAAGATTATAGTTTTCGTCGAACTGAATTACGAAGTTCACGATAAAGAAATGCTAGCAATCATTCGATCCTTGAATTATTGGAAAGCCGAATTCGTTGGTTCATTGTATCAAGTCAAGATTTATATTGATTACAAAGCGTTTGAGTATTTTATGTCAATTAAATAATTAAATGTTTGACAAGTGTAATAAACAGAATTGTTTGTGGATTACAATTTTATAATAATGTATTGCTTTGGAAAGAATAATTTATTTGTTGATGTGTTTATCTGTCATATCAACGAATTGGATTAATAGAATAATATTAAAAAAAAGAATCGTTTGTAATAGTTTATAAAAGATGATTAGGTAGATATTCAAATTATGTATGAATTATTTTGTTAAAATTTTTATAGAATTGTTTTCTTCGATCTATATGTCATTTCGCCGATTTTCGATATAGTTGTTTGTATTATTGAAGCCGATAGACTTATGCCTAGTCTAGAAGCTTTGTGTGTTCAAGCTATCAAAGTGTATAAATATCTTATCCTAGAGAAAGGCCTATTGCTTTATGATGATTGTCTCTTCGTTTCGGATATAGACAATTTGTAAATTTATCTGATTCGAGAAGTTTACGACTCAATTTCAATTGTATATTTAGGTGTGAAAAAGATGTATTCCCTTTTAGTAAGATAATATTATTGGAGAGGTATAATGTAGATTATCGATTAATACGTTTGGAATTGTTATAAGTGTAAGTGTAGTTTTGTTTTTAGGGATTGCATTTCCGGTTTTTTTTATTTGTTTTTAGTATTAGATTGAGTGTGGCAGTATGTTATTATAAATTATTGTAGTTTTAATAAAGACAAGTATGGCTATGACAATGTATTAATTATTATTGATAGATTTACGAAATAAGCTATTTCTGTATTTTGTTATAAATTGATTGATTTAAGAGATCAAATCTGCTTATATTTATATTATGTATATAGATATTACGGGTTTTTAGAGTTTATAATCTCTGATTGTGGTTTCTAATTCATATCGAAGTTCTGGTAGGAATTTAATCGAATTTTAGGAATGTAGGTAAAGCTCTTCACTGTGTATTATTTGCAAATGGATGGCCAAATAGAGATTTATAATTAATATTTTTAATAGTGTTTGAGATTCTTTATTAGTTATTATTAAGATGATTGGTCAGAATTTTTTTCAATGATGGATTACACGCAGCTTATGCTTCCTTACGAATCATTTGGTAGCCAATCCCCGTACGAAACTTTGTATGGTTATGTCCTTTGCATTTTCTGGGATTGGAAATCCGATTCAATAATGCCAACTAACAATTTGAATATCAACGATGTTAGAGAGTATACCAAGTGTAATAAACTAGTATTCGATCGAGTTAAAGAGAATATCTTGTGAGTGTAAGAGAGAATGTTTCGATCAGCAAACTCACATCGCTGAACAATTGATTTCGATATAGGAGACTATGTATGGCTTAGTATGAAAGATTTCCCGACGTAAAGATCTTTTAAGAAATTAGATTTCTCTATTCAAGGCAAGTTTAAGATTATTGATTGAACCAGAGATTCTTTTCAATTAGATCTATTTTCAACTATAAAGATCTATCCCGTATTTCCATCCAGCAAACTCCACAAAACTGTGAACGATTCACTCCCTGGATAAGTTATCGAACCACCGCTTTTAATCAATATTACCGGCGATATTGAATGGGAAGTGGAGAAGATATTAGTTGTTAAGAAAATACGAAAACAGTTTCGATACTACATATTGTGGTTAAATACTGACGAAGATCTTATCTGATACCCCGCTTTGGATTTGAAGATGGCTCTGCATTTCCTTTACAATTTCTATAAGAATAATTCTAGTCTGCCCGGATTATTTGTATGCCTATTGAATTGGATTCAACTTTACAAAGATGAAAAAGATGATTATGATTTTACAGATAATGATTAAGTAATAAATAAAAAAGCCTGAAAAGTTTTTTTTGAATAATTGTTTTGATAAGGGAATCATAAATCACATACAAACAAAGCTAATCGAATAAAAACAACAAACTTTGCTACGAAATCGGCAAAGATTGGTTACAAGCGGCTGAGCTCGTTTCCCCTCCCCGACAAGTATTCAGAACAAACCAAAAAGATACTCTGCAAGGATACTCCCAGTCGACTAAGGAACTGACTGGTTTAAACCAAAAAACCAGCCCATGTTACAAGCAACGACAAGGACGAACAATAACAAAACAAACAAAAACCAAAAAACACAACAACAATTAATTACAATACAATAAATAACAAAAACGAACTTACACTCAACCCTTACCAATTGCTCTCACAACACCAAAACATTTGCCTCAACCTGAATCAGAACTAACTAGTATTGACTCTCCTATTCATTCCCCCGAACTACCTTCTCTTCAAAATGCTCCTCCATTTCCTCCCACACTATCACCACAGGAAAAGTATTTTTGAATACACAACGCTTTAACTCCTCTCGCAAGTCAAACTGAAAAAAAGGTTAGCACTATCCTAGATTATTAAATGTGAATATCTTACCTCCACAAAACAACCATATTCCTCTACCGCTTCCCAATATTGAAGAAAAAGATAACGAGTTTCCCTAGACTACAAACACTTACACTTATACTTATCATTGAGACAAAACAAATAACAAGGAGAACCAATAGTTTGCCCAGGAAGACAATAGCAATAGCTATCACCCCAGCCAGAAGTACAGTTGCGAACGCAACCCACACAGACCCAATCGTCTTCTCGAATGCAATCCTGCTTCCAAATCGCTGGCTTCTTAAGTGATCTCCTACTAAAAGATTATTCCACCACTAAAAAAGAACTTCCCACACTCGAACTCGCAACAAGAGAACACATTGGCTGATTATATCCGAAACTCCTTCACACATCCTCTTCCATAATCAACTCACCTTCTGCATCGAAATTGAAGAAAGTAATTATCTCTGCAAGCTTATTAGCATACTTCGTAACATAATTTTCAATCCCATCGACAAAAGGATTATACAGATCCTTGGAACTTTGTCGAGGCAGACAATAATAGGGATATATATGCTGAGCGTATCAGAGATCGATACCGCCCTCAACCATTTCGTTCTCGTCTACATCTACAAATCAGACTTGAAATTATTTGCGAAAGAAAAAGATTCATTTATTACGAGTACGTTGTAGAGTCCTAGGAGGCTCTTCCTCCTCGTCCTTTTCCTCATTGTCATTGTTGTTTTCGTTTTCATCATTATCTTCGTTATCATCCTTATCCTTGTTCACAACTAACCGCTTGCCCTGAGCAACAGAAGATACACTCAATCTTTGTATCGCACGCTATAGGAACTATCAATACAAACAAACGATGCAAGAGTACGCTAGGAAAATCTATCGCCGCACGCGTCAATTCCAATTGTTGTAATTGTGTAGGTGAAAACTTACCTTTGCTGTTATGTTTTAGTGTTAATACTATATTGTCGAAGATATGGAAATCCGAAATGAATGAAATAAAATTAATCGCTTTTAAAGGAATGGAAATTTAGGTGGGTTATATGTTCGAAAGGATTAGGCTACCGCTAGGCAACTCAACGGTTTTCGCTGTACCATATATACCTTCCCATTGCGAAAAAGAAAAATTCGTGTATATACTTGTTTATCAAATTATTGCCTCTTATAACAATTCAATAACAAAATTGTAATCAATATTGAATAGCCTTGAATAGATAATTGTGAAGCTCGAGGGCAAGCTTTTCAGAAGGGGGGGGTAGTGTTACAAAACGTCTTCGATCACATTGCGATTGTATGTGTATTTGAAAAGTGTATGTGTGTAATCACATGTATGTGGTCTGTATATAAGAGCGCTCAAGAGCAATCGGATCGTAATTCCTTAGTTTTAGATTCTAAGCATATTTTATACCCTGCTTCCGCAGTTCTTCTAAGGCAAAGTGTGACATTCTATTGGCGGGTTGAGTTCTAGATCTGATTCTGGTAATGATAATAAAGGGGATGACTACGACGAATACGATTCGGATCTAGATCTAACTTTTGTTGTAGATATAGGTTCTATCTGCGATCATAAATCGATAATACCGGAAGGTATTGGAAGCTTTCGGGTCTCCTCTAAAACCTGTATTATAAAAGTTTTGTATCCCAATTGAACTACAATTCTATTCTTGAATCTAAATTTGAAAACAGATCTATTAGTAAATACTTATATATTTATTGTTTCCTCTATATCCTCTTCTGGAGTAAAACCTCTTCGATAATAATCATATAGATCTCTATATACATTTGATCTTTGTGGTTTTACATCGAAACTATAAAGAACCCCATTCATTTGTGATATTCGACCATACACTTACTTCTGTGCCCATTGTTTTCCACTCTTCGTTAGTTCCTCTAATAATATAAGATTGCCATCTAGATCGTATATAACCCAGAATAAAAGTATTGCTGTACGATATATAACTTTCTAACACCAAATTTCGATATTATTCTGTTTTTCATTTTCAAAATCTTTTTAGGGTTCTAAAGAGTTTAATAGAATAGATAAAATTATAATGTGTGGTATAAATATAGTAGACGTAGTGGACGTAATAAACGAAGATGATAAAACTATCGTTAGTAGAAGTAATGGAATTCTAATTGGTAAAAATGTAATAAAAAGATTTGAAGAAGTTTTGGTCGATATATATAGAATTATAGATAAACTGTTTATAGTTTCTATATTATTATTTTCAATCGATAGAAAATCCTTTTCATTACTAAACCTATTTCATTCGTATTCTTTTTTATTTCGACATCAGCATAACTCCATTTCTTCTAATTCTTGATCAACTACCAAAGAATATTGTCTGGTTCTTTTTATAGATAAATTATATCGAACTCTTTATTTGCATTCCCATATAATATATTATCGTGCTTGTGCATTTAAACCTTTAAAAAGTGAATTATTCAAATCATTACTTCACTCTGCCATTTCGGTACCACTATTACTTTTGGTATAGGAAAAGCTGTTACCGGAATAGTCATCTAATATATAGAAATTTGGTATTGATTCGATTCTATCTGATTCTGATCTAAGGGAATTCGTATTATTTTGAATATTTTGATCCCGAAAACATTATTGTCTTTCATTTGTTGCTGATATGAATAAATAAGTTTTGCTATTGTAATTTATTTTTGCTTTACAAGAGCTGTATATATTATCACCTCGTATTTCGTCTCTAATAGCAGATCTTCGTATATGACGTTTCTTTGGTTTTCCGAGCATAGTAATCTTTTGTGATAATAATATTATTGGATCTTCTGGTAATTTGTGAATATTGATAATAGGAATGAAACTTTGGCTGTATATATCTCTGAATTTCTTAGTTGTAAATGTATTATTATAGAACTCAACAGCATTTAGCTTTCGATCAATCGAAATAATACGATATGCATATATACAAGGAGCTTATCGATCCTGAAACTCCAAGTATATACAAGTTTTCCCTAAAAGATCAACTATAATCCGCCTTCCGTTCATAATATAAGTGATTTGGAATATACTGGGTTCTGATTCTGATATAGATTAAATAGAACTCGAATCCCTCATACTTTGATATCTCTTATAAGGAACATTCGCAAGAGTTGAATCATATACAATCTCTCTTCGCTGTTTCGAGCACTTATCCTGTATTCAAGTTTGAATAGAATCAAGAATAGGTAATAGGGGTTGATTGCGAATATAGCTAAATTAGCAATTAACACATTCTCCTATGTTAGAAGTATGATGCCCTGCTCGAAATATCCCGGATTGTATGGAATAATAACTTTGATATTCTTCTCGAGGAATTTCAGATAAATAATCCCAAATGGAAGAACTTATTTCTTTAAAATAGTTCATTTCCAGTTCCCATTTTTCAGGTGTTGTTGTTAAAATAATATACTACTAGATATGTTTGCATTCAGTATCTTTATTCTTCGCTCGAATATAGATATTATTTGCGATATACTGTGTACAATAGTTATGCTTGACTTGGGGAAGCTCCTTTATACCCTATATAAACCCCTTTTGACGATCTGATATATAGATATATAGATTTGATAGATTGTAGTTTATAAGACGAGGAAAGGCTAGTGATATTTGATAACAATACTATTTCCATCAAAAGTTGTTTTCTCTAGGTATAACTGCCCAACAAACTGGGAGGATATGATTGTTTGTATCAATGTATGTAGTAATTGTAAAGATAGATTTATATAATGAATGAATATACGTATTATTAATAGTAAAGACAATTTGAAAATGGTTGAAAGTGTGATGAAGAAGTGCAAGTGTAATAAATATAACCTGAAATCGATTGGTATTATTGAGACGAATGTTACAGATATTTTCAGAATCGCTGTTGTCACGGGTTCAATATGCTTAGTCATGTAGGTGCCTAAGGCACCCACATCCTATATAGTCGGCGCCCTTCCAACGCCTTCTTCCTTTCTTATAGAATATCATATATTTTGTCTAGTATCTATCACATACACTGTGATGCTTATCTCCTACACCATGATAGTATATTCTACTCTACAAAAAAGTCTCGTTGTAGCAAGAGCAATCCGACTCTGAAAAGAAATTCTTTGTTCCTGTTTTCATTTGCCAAGGTAGGTCTTTCTATAGTCTTCACAACCTTTTGTGTTTCTCGCGCCTCTTCATCTTCATCCTTGTTTTCGTTCTCGTCTTTGCTTTCGTTCTTGCCTACATCTCCGTTTTGCCTGTTTCTCCCACTATGATTGATACACTGAGTACTTCAAGTATTAGCTCATTACTATCTGTTTCGTCTGAGACATTTAGAACCGAAATCAATAATGCTTTCAATCAATAGCAGTGGATTGTAGGAGAGCTATTTAGTTTTTAGGATTATGAATTTTATAGCTTTTTTTCTTTATTGATATTAGTATAAGATTAGTAGGATTATTTTAATTATTTGTGTAATATCATTAATTGTATACTCGATTCAATCTTTATTACTTAACAAGTATTCGAGTAAGGTTTGGTTATAGAACATCTCTTCAAGATTGTTGTAGAAAATCAATTAAATACTCAGCTTCAATTGATTCAATTGCTCCAATCTCAGTTTGCACAGAACCTATCAAACGGTTCGGCCCAAGGTGGGGCTGGCCGACGACAAACTTCGAAGAACTCTGAGTTCTTTTGAGGGGAGAAGATAGGATTGATGTTTCGACAAGAGGAATACATTGCTTGGAAACAAGGCTTACAAATTTGCTGGACAATCAATCCAACTGTTTTCAATATAGAAAGAAAGAAGCTTTTATATTTAGCTTTTTTTATTGATGGTTGTGCACGATAAGAGAGATTGATCGATATAAATGATATCATTAATGGAATTTTGATTTATATTATCAGCGATTCCTTTTTCAGTAAGCTCGATGGGTTTTATATTTCAGTCGATGTAGTATGCGAAGCTTCGATTCGATTTGATAAACTTAAGATGATTGATAAGATGTTTTTTTCGGTTTTCTATATTCAATTAGAACATTTCGGTATAGTGTGTTACAAGCAACTATGTGAGATGGTTGTAGTAATGAAAACGAAAGTCTTTTATAATCTTTAATGATTATTTATACAAGATTTCAATCTTTGTTTCCTTATTGATATTGATGGTTGGAAGCAGAAGTTTGAAGTTTGGAGTCAGAATCTATAAAAGAATGAGTACCTTTTGGGATTAAAAATGAATTCGAGTTTCATATAATCCTATACACCTTTGATCAGTATATCAGCTGTTGTATTAGCATTATTTGGTTCTATGGATCTCGATGCTTTCAAAATACGAGATTAATAATGAGAAGAGGAATGTCGATTTGGTTTCTATTATTATTATAAGAAACCTGGTTATTCAGTATGGGATTGTGATGTTAAGAAACAAGCAGATAAATAACGAACAGTTAGAGAAAGCTTTGGATTTGTGGGCTCTTGAGAAGGTTTCGATAGTCGCGGTTTGTATCAAGGTGTTTCTACTAATCGAAGTAATCAATACTTTAATAATCGGAGTGGATTTTATAATCGAAATGATTTCCAGGAATATGGTTTTTGGGGTAGTTATAATAATAATAATAATTCTAATACTACATTTTATTTTAAACAATAATTGAATATGTTTTAGGGATTCGTTGAAATTGAATCTTTAGTATTTTTGGAAAGTGTATTTAATATTTCATTTTACGATATATTAATATTTTTAATCAATGATTACTTGGGAAAAGTTCAACCTTTATACTAAATCGCTCGTGGAGGTCTCCAAGGGATACTGAATGGATAAGACGAACTGTAGTTAGCAAAGAGCTTTTGTAGTTTAGTATTATAGATAGCAAATCTTTATTTATTAAAATTATTATATTTCCAGTGTATAAATCTTTTTTTGATGTGATTAATCTGATTGATAGTGGATGTTTTGGAAAAGTGTTTGTTGATTGTTTTTTTGTTATTAATTATAAGATATATATTCAAACTCTGTTTTACTGAAAAGAGTTTTGTTTAGTAGATGGCAAAGTTGTAGATATTATTATTGAATATTTTATTATAGATATAGTTATGGGATTATATTATAAGACCTGGCTGTTTTTTGTTACCAAATTATTTTTCGATATATTAGTCATCTTCGGTTTATTATGGCTTTAATGTTATAACTTGTATATAGATTAATCGAATATAATTCTCTCCTTTATATTATCCTATTATACTATACAATGTTGCCCTCGAGATGTATTGTATGCTGTTCAAACACCAACGATCTATTTACCACGATTAACAATAGATTTGTTAGTAATTCAGAAACAGTTTCAGATAGAAAGAGTTTTGGATATATTACCACCTATTAAGGAATTTCTTGAAAAGGCTTATTGATTGCTATATACAGAAGACTGGTTTGAGGAGGACAAGAGATATAAATCTGTTGTTAGTGGAAACAAATTAGACATTGAAACAATGACAAGTACGCTGATCAGAGTTTCTCTCTCAATACAATTTCCGCATTGTCTACCGACCAGGGAGCAAGGCCATCCGGCCTGACGCTCTCAGCCGTAAACGCGAAGACCGACCTAATCTTTCAACTGGAAATGATAAACACCTCAAAAACAGGGAACGCATAGTCCTGCCTTCAAGTAGATTCGATGTCGACCTTTACAACAAGCTCATCGAGGGAGTCCGCCTCGCCCCTGCAAACCTTGTCGTCCCAGCCGATAATGAGTCAATCGATTCACTAATCGCTAAGGCTTACCAAAACTCGGATATGGTTCAACAAATAATCTCTGCGTTCAAAGATCCTTTCGTTCGGAAATGGTCTACATCATTCAAGAAAATCCTACGGGTCGCTATGCAAGATTGTATAGTATCTGATAACAAGATTTATTATTGTGGCTGACTTTGGATCTCCTCAGACGACAAACTAAAGGTCTAGATCATCTACAGAATGCATTCCTCGAACCCAGTTAACCACCCTGGTAGAACAAAGATGATTGATCTAATCTCTAGAACTTATTAGTAGCCTCAAATATATCAAGAAATTGTTACCTATGTTCAAACTTGCAAACTTTGCGTCTATACCAAATCCTCCAAGTCAGTCCTACCTGGATTCCTTTGTCCCCTACCAATCCCATTTCGAATTTGATCAGATATCTCTATTGATTATATCACACCACTTCCTATTTGCATTTACTACAACTCTGCTTACAAGCACGTTCTAGTTGTAGTATATCGATTGATCAAAATGAAACATTTCATCGGTATACGAACCTTAATAACAGACGAGCTCGTCGACTCCTTTATTAACCGCATCTACACATTGTATAGCCTACCTAACAATATAATCTCTGATTGAGGGATGTAATTCGTATCTAGATTCTAATCTCAATTCGCTAAACGACTTAAAGTGATCTTAAAGCATTCCTTTGTCTTCTACCCACAAACGGATGGGCAAATAGAGAGAGTAAACTCAACCCTTAAACAATATCTTTATGCCTTTGTAAACTTTCATTAGGACAACTGGATGTAATAACTACCTCTAGTCGAGTTTATTTCAAACAATATAATGTTTGAGATTACAAATTGCTTCTTATTCTTCGCTAACTACAAATACAATTCGCAAATCGATATCGAATTCAGTAAACCATATCCACCAAAGATGACTATAACATAGAAACACAAATTCTTCAAAGGTAACAACATTACAAATAGGATGAAGCGAATCTTAATCCAATTGCAAGCATTGGCTCGACAAGCAATCGCAATTTACAAAGAAAATGCGAACCGACACCGTAACGATTCGCCTCGTTATGGAATGGAACAGAAAGTATTCGTCAACACCAAAAATATGAAGACCTCCTGTAGAGCCAAGAAGCTAAACGATTGTTGAATCGAGTCATATGAGATTATAAAAACATACTTCCGCTTCTGTCTTATCCAACTACCGGAAAATGTAAAAATCTTTCCTATCTTCCATCACTCCCTACTCCTCCCCACAAACAACAACCTACACTTCCCAGCTCAGACAGCAATCAACAAAGCCGAATCCACAACCACACACAACAAAATCTTGAAGCAAAAGAACAACAAAAACAAACCAATACAGAAATAAATCTTCGAAAATGTCTTTGATAATCACAACAAAAATGAATACCATTATTTAATCAAATGGAAGCATTACGCCTCTATCTGGTAATCAGCAACAAACCTAAAAAGAAACAAAAAACTCTTAACCAAATACCACCACACATACCCCGAAAAGCTAAGACCACCAAAATGGGTGACAAACAACCCTAAAACAAAAACAATCCTCTCCCCACCTTCAACCACAGTAACACCCCCAACAAAAGAAACCACTAAAAGGTCGGCCCAACAAAGGAGAATTAGATTTACCTAAAATAAATGTTTCATATAATTATATTTTCTTTTTTTTTTGTAAGCTTGCTTGAGACAAGCAAGCCATTAGGGGAAGATACTGTCACAGGTTCAATATGCTTAGTCATGTAGTTGCCTAAGGCACCCACATCCTATATAGTCGGCGCCCTTCCGGCGCCTTCTTCCTCCCTTATAGAATATCACATATCTTGCCTAGTACCCATCACATGCACTGTGATGCTTATCTCCTACACCGTGATAGCTGTTCCATATAGCGTCTCGATATGCTAATATCTTTCGAAATCCTATTTTCTTATTCTCATTGATTCTTTCTAAGGTATACTGTTTAGCTCTACTAGCCTGCCTTGTATTGATAAAATTGTTACGAAATACTTGTATATTGTTAATAATCTTTCGAGGAGTGATTTGGGGATTAATTATAATACTAAGATTATACTTTAAAGCAATCCATTTAGCATCTTGCCACCTTTTCCAATCCTTATATAAATGGTGAGGATAGGTGTATTCTTGTACAAGATTTTGGTTAATAAATTATATATTGTTGCAAGATCTTTTTTCAATACGATAGTAGAAGTAATAATTATATAATTGCTTAAAATAATAAACAAATATATACGATCGCTTTTTATTATATTCAACTCGAAAAGAAAGTTCTTGATTTATATATCAATACTTGACTTCATTGTAAGTATCTCTATGATTGTTCTATTCCTGTTTATATAAGTCTTTCTAAATATATTGATTTGATGATATGTTGATAGTAATTCAATACAAATTAGATAGGTTTCAATAGAAATAATAATTGTTCGGTTCTAATTTCTATAAGTTTAGGTGTTATTAGGTAGGTTTAGATATTGTGCGAAAATTTCGTATAACTTTGTTTTGTATAGATCATAATTTCTAAATGTCAATGTATATTCACAAAAATTATTCAATGAAAAAAACTTATTTCAAAAATAATTTGTAAATTATATAGAAACGAATTCAGTATAATTGTTATATACATTTTTTATTTGTTTTGGATCAAATATTGATTTCTTTTATTTCAGAGGGTTTAGATCTATCTTCAAACAGCTTATTTGTCTCGTTGATGTAATATGAAAGTATTCGGCTTCGGTGTAATTGTATATAAATTTTTTCTACTATAGTAATTGTTATCAGTTACAGAAATATTCGAATCATATATTAATTTGGTTCATATTAATTTAAAATTCAATCTTATTCAGACCAAAAGTTATCAAATCTAAAGGATCTTGTACTAGGTAAGTGTTACGACGGCATCTAAGGATACCGCGTCACATAATGTAAGCAGTATGTGATAGAGCGTCAAGGACCTCCAGCGCTCCAGGAGCACAATGCGATCCTTAGCGATCCAATATTCAGAAAGATCCTAGGGATTAGGATAAGAGAATGAAGATCTATATAAAGAATAGGTTTCATTATAATATAAAGCTTCGTGCTTAAGAATAATCATTAGTTTTATTACTATAGTTACGAGAATTGCAATCAATTATTATTCTATTGAATTTCTATTTGAAATCTAGTCTAAACCATTTCAAAAGAATTCTAAACATTTTCATATAATTCTAGAGGTAGTTTTTATAATACTTTGAACATTATTTCTGTTTTAAGTATTGATTCAATATATTCAATTGTAATATGACTTTTACTAATCTTTTAGAAGGACAATGTATTCCATCAATTGATATTGATGATGTCGAAATGGTTGATATTTTATAAGAGATTATTATTAACGAAACTTTTAAGATTGCTTTATTAGATAAATATTAAGATAGTCGATAGGAATTCGATACTTTCCTTTTGCAATTAGAAATCTACTTTCGATTTAATAAGAATAAGTTTACAATTATAGAATTTAAGAGTGTATGGGTTGTGTTCTATTTCAGAAGAGAAGCAAGCAAGTGGATCTAACTATATTTGCAAGACTATTTCGAGTATGATAAATAGGATTGCATATAATCTATTTGAACAATCTTTAATAGTTTTGAAGGATTTAAAACAGAAATTCGTAGAATCTTCGGGAACTCTAATGAGTTAGAGGTAGTGGAAGATAAGATCTTCAATTTTAAGCAGATAGGATCAGTATTGAAGTATGTTACGGAATTCCGAAGATATGCGGGAACAACAAAGTGGGATGAAATTGTTATTATGAGTTATTATTGTAAAGGATTCAAATCAGAAGTCAGATTGGAGTTAGAAAGATTTGTTGAGAGTGTAGACTTGAATGATCTAATTTAGGACTTTATTGAATCAGATGATTGTCTTTATTGGTATTGATAAGGTTAGAAATTATACAAATCTTAAAGAAATCAAAAGCAAAAGCGTTATTACAAGAATGAGAGTAGATTACATTATAATTTATAAAGATATAAAGACCCTATGGAATTTGATATTATATATTACAAAAATGGGAATAATGATTTAGAGAAGAAATGAAGACGAGAAAATAATTTATACTTTGAATGTGGAAAAGCAGGGTATCGGGTAATAAAATATCGAAGTAAGAAAACAGGGGGTAAGAAGGGCAACTTTAAGAATAAATTTGGTAAGGGTTAACTTAATACTACTTTCACATTATAATTATATATTGTTAGTATAACAGAGCTAGCTATGCTACTATTAACTTACAAAGAAGAAGAAGAGGTCGAATACCTTTCATAAGTAAACAGAGATTCACAGTTAGGAGAATTATAATCTATTTGGGAAATTGATTAATGGAATTATTGTATCTGGAAATTTGAAGATATAGATAAAGGAATTATGAATAAGGACTTCAGTGTAATAGATGCTGAAGAAGGCGAATCGTATGAGGTTCGATACATCGATTAGTATTGAATCCTATGGTTTGGGATTACTACAAATATATCATTTGTAGAAAGAATCAGTACCAATCATTTTCAATAATTAAACAAAAAAAAGTTATAGGAAATGTTTTATCATTACATATTTGAAAGAAATAAAAATCAGATTCTGTTTTTATACAAAAAAGTGGGAGAAGAATATTAGGTCCAGGCTTAGGCTATAATACTACCACCAATTGTAAATACAATAATAAAAGTCACTCAAGGGAATTATTGATATACCTTATAAAGGGATTTACTTGATGATAAAACTAGATTAAAAACAAATACTATCTATCTAGAAAAGGAAGAGCCTTGATGTATAACATTTGCTAATAAGATTATCCAGAATAGCAAGGATGAGTAAATTATATTACAATTGAATACTACAGAATAAATAGAACAAATATATTGTAGAATTAAAATAAACAAACAAATATAGTAAGTCATAATAGATTCAGAGATTATAGAAAATTTTATTACATTAAAGATTACAAAGTATTTGGGAGTTCTATTCCAGAGGAAACAAAACCTTTATCAATTGTAATTAATTGATAAATAACTAGTAGAATCTGATGGAAACGTTTTATAGGAGATATAACTAATACAAATAAATATAACCTAACATTTGTGTCACGAAACGCCTTCGATCGCATCGCGATCGCACGTGCGCTCGAAGAGCGCACG
>PHWZ01000594.1:0-19390 GCA_004379285.1 Botryotinia calthae
CCCGAAAGAGCCCCGGTTCTAATCTACGTCACGTGCTTGCTTGGTCAGACTGTGATTACCGGGCCCGGTCGGTACAATCCGTACCCCACATTCTTCACACTAAAGCAATATGGGTGGATAAAAACACATTGCTTTCTGAAACTAGCGTATCCTAGCAAATTACCAGCTTAGCATTGTCCTTTAGTTGTTGGAACTATCTGGTAACACAATCCTCAGCTGAAAGATGTTGAGTCTGTATTTCATTTCATCAATATCGCTACTTGGTATGAATAGGGTTATGGACTCTGGAGTAGAGACAAAAATTATTACTCGTATATACTCTTCAACCACATGCTACGGGTTCTCTAAATTTGAGGACACCCATGATATCTTATTTATTGCACAATTTAGTATTTACAAGGCAGTCTCGCTTGATGGCCTGAAAACAAGAAGAATATAACATTGTTACCTGAAGTTCCATAATTTGTTGCTGTCATGTTGAAGTATCACAAGCTATCGCCAAACTTTGAAGTGAGATCGAACATTCAGTCTCTTCCTTTTCATACTGGTATTGTCGATAGCTCAATGATCATCGCCGGCACAATTTTACAATTGACGACAAAATTAATCCACTGTCATATGCCGGCTTTCTATTTCTTCTCATCGAACCTATTACGGCGATGTTCTCCGGCCCATTTGAACTTTTCATTTCTTCAGGCAAGTCCAAACTTTGGCTTATAGCTTATTGAGGTATTTCCAAATGAAATGAGCATTCATATAGTGTTTTGAATCTTGAGAAACAATTTGAGAGGGACGGCAAAAGATGATACAGTGATTGGCGATCTACTGAGTTCCTTTTCATGTTTACTTGAATTTGTGTAAAATATGGTTGCACCCCTTCTATGTGGTTTATGCTGTTTTTTAATTTCTAGTACATAAATGCACGATCGCTAAATCAATCATCTTTGCCTGCCCTATAATGAGGGATATTCATGCCCACTCGGAAACTTCTTAAAGTTGCGTAACACGTGAATGAGTCGCATTGCAGGTGATAATTTGCCTATCTTTCAGAGAAAGATCTCCATTTAACGAAACTCAAATGCAGGCTTAACTTAGTTGCCCAGAACTATCAGTATAATGTAAAGAGATATCATCTATAACAAATTTCAGGCAAGTGGCCCACCCGGATCTCAAAGCCATCCCTTCTCCAACTCCCCCACCTCCTCGGGTCTTCCCAACGCCACTCTCTCCTCCCCTGGTCTTTCCCCTCTCATCACACCCAACCTTAACTTCAGATTTCCAATATCCTTACTTAATGATGTTTTAGCCAGAAAATTTTCAGCCGCAAGAATGTCGAGATTCCGGTTCCTCGTTGTAGCTATAATAGCCGACAGTGCTGTGCTATGAACAACACCATTAGCGTAGAAGGCGTATAAACCGAGGATTGTACCAAGACAAGTAAAGAAAGTTGCGATGCCGTATGAGAGGTAAAGATATCTTGGGGAATACGAGAAGACGTTGATAGAATGCGTGAAAGTAACTGGGACATTCGTTGCGTTTTGTTTGCTAAAGTAAAGTTAGCTCCAAGATACTTGATATTATGTGACCTTGACGTCGCGGTGAACTTACAGAAGTTTAGGTTCGCTGGATAAGCTGATGGTAATATTCGCAGCAAAATCTTCGATGCCTCTCGCCAGACTATGATTACGACAAGCTGACGCAGGCTTCGTGAAAAATTCTGTCGAATTATAGATATTAGTCGATCGGCTGATATTGGAAGCCGTGTATGCATTACGCCACGCGCAATACCCTATGGTTCCCCTCACAGCGGGCAAGCAATCTGCATTTCCTACGAGAGGATTATTATTCCAATATGCGTTAAGGAAGTCATCACAACCCGCTAAACCAGTGGAAAGAACACGACTTGGTGGGCCGAATCGAACAGTACTCAGAGCTAAGGAACTCATATCCGATGTACCGATTTGGGCGGTTATGTTCCCACTTAGCATTGAAATCATTGATTGATAGAGAGATACATAGGGAGCGATGTCGCGATGGCGTGTGTTTCCCAAACTTCCAGGGTAGCCGGGAACATTAGTCCATAGCAATTTGACATCTTCCACGTCATAAAGAACACCGTAGCTTATATGCTGTGTGCCATCAACAAAATTAAAATGGACGCTCTTGTGCCGTTGACAAGCCCGCACATAAAACTATCATTAGCCGACAAAACGCATAGCTTAGGTTGAATCAAAAAGAATTTGTTGTTGGTATTACTGAGATCTGCTGATATATTTCGCTTGATACTGACATCCCAATTATTGAATTGATCGGGATATAAGGTACCTGATTCACCGATTCTCAACCACCCCAAGCTGTCGTTACCAGGATACATCCACGGATCAAAAGCAGATAGATAGATCATAGACGGTTAAGGAGAAACAAGAGAGTCGGAAAGGGTAGAAGCATTTTGGTATCGCGTGGTCCAGCTGGTCGAAGTAAAGACGTTGTTCTGAGCAAGATCCCTTATATATTGATCAAAGTAAATTTTCTCGGTATCATTAGGTGTCATGCATTGAACATAAGGGCCTCTAATATCGACAGAGTAAGTTGAATTAGGCGCTGGTCCTCCAATTGGAACAATATCGGAGCTCTCGGCAGCTTTTGTGCCAATATTTATAACAACAGTGCCAGGTAAAATTGAAACATTATCCTCTTGAAAAGCGTTGACAATAGACCAATTGATGGCAGGCATGGAAACGTTAGAGGGTTTATCCGCAAGGCCATTAACAATTATCAATGTACCAGGAGGTAGTAATTCTGCAAGACTCATTGCCCTAAATTCAGTTAGTCAGCGAGCTTGTATATTACGATAGAATTTCATATCATTTACCAATAGACCGATGCGAGAAGGGCCACGACTGGTACATGTCTGAATATCTTTACGCTCATAAACCCCATCGGATCCGACGTCAACGCAAACATCTTATCCAATGTACTTAACGTAAATGCTTTCTTGCGTATGGACATCCAGAGATATTGTGGATAAGCAGCAAAATTGACTGCAAGAAACGATGAGATCACAGAAAAAGCAAGGAGACTTCCAAGTGTTACCGAAAATTATTTCTGAGAATTGTTGGTCCCTTGTTTGCCATCTAGATATGAATAATAACCATGATGAGTGCATACTAAGGCGATTCCTAGAAAGGCAAAGAGAACCATATAAGTAGGCTGTTTGTGCCAGGAAACACCTCGTTGAACGGATCTGCGAGTCTCTGTAACGGCGGCTGCTGGGGTGGAACAAAATTTATGAGAGCCTTCATCCATGGCTTTGTAAGGGATGGCCTTCGGGTTCATGGTATTTTTTAAAACGGCCAGCAAGGGTATACCTTCAGGGGACGCCGAAAGCATTCCACAGCAAGTGCTTTAATCAAGAATTTCCCGAAAAGGAAAATCTTGTTGGAAGACTGATGAGAAACAAAGTGCGTTGATAGAATGATGCATTTCTTGAGGAAGAAGATTCTCACGCTTCTTTTAGAATCAAGAAATATATTCGATAAAGCTCTAAGTTAGCATGTCTTTTCCCTTACAAGATAGTCCTCGACTTTATATCGTAGTAACTCTGCTGTAGGATAGCAAAGTCTGTGATCCTCGCGCAAAGAAAAAAAATGAATAGCTAGCTCGACCATAGTGAACAACATCAACAAATGATAAGCAAATAGGCTAGTAAGAATATTCACGGTTCTTTGGGGGACAAAAATACCAGTGAATAACATTCATTTCAGAAGGAGCGAGTAAAACAGACAGTGCGAAAGAGCACAAAAAAGAGGATGTCAGCTACTCTCCATCACTTCTTTTTTTTCTTTCGAAAAAAAGCCTGATCCAAGCAGTCCACTTGAGACCACGGTTATGCAGAATCACCAATGTATTGCCAAGGGGCTACAAACCCTCAATCAATATAAAAATATTTCTAATATACTTATGCTATCTAAAAGAAAACTATGAACGCTCGTAAGATGGTATGAGATGTCATTCGTAAATACATTACCAAAACTGTTGCTAAGTCGAGTCGCACACACAATTTAAACAGGAGCTACCTTAACAGCCTCAAGATCACTGTTACTGCCACTGACCCCTTCACTGGTCCCTTCTCCTGACTTCTTCATCTTCTTCTTCGTACCTAAACCACCCAACCCAGTCATTGCTTCCTTGAAGGTAATGGCAGGGTTAAATAGGTTTAGCGCGAAACAGGCCACAATAACCATAACCCCTTCGAATCCGATAAATAGATTTTGTTTCTTGATAAGATTTCCAGTCCACCCTTCTGCCAATTCCGCGACTCTGTATACAGATCTCCAGAAGATACAAATCGTAGCAAGGGCAAGAGCGATCAAAAATCCCTTAAAACCTTTAGAAGAGCGAAGTGTGATGAAAGCGGGATTTTGATCAAATGCGGCGGTACCGAGGGAGCGGTATCGGGAGCGTGTGCGTATTGCGAAATCGACACAGAGGATCATGAAAATGAATAGCGTGAAAACTTGGAACGCGAGACCAGCTACCATGATGTTATCACCGGTATCTGGAGATTTGCCTGAGTGTGAGGCTGCGGATGCCAAACCACCACCTGCAGCTTGCAGGAGAAGTGACATAAGATCACATGGAATGAACTATGGGATAATTAGCGTTGTCTATGGAAGGATGAATGGTAAAGATGTGTGAAGAACATACAATTCTGGTATAAGCTTCAGGACTAATCCTTGAATTCTCCGGTCCAAAAGCATATACGATTCTTCTCAAGCACAAATAAATTCCTCCCGCCATAAATGCCGGTGCGATTGTTAGGCAAACGATCTGCATTAAGAATCCATCTTGTTTCCATTGATTCTCCCAACTCATTATGCGACCCGCATAGCCGATTACTTCAAGTATAACACCGGCGCACATAGCGAATGTGAAGGCGGTTGCGCGACGAGTGAATGCATATGTAAAGACAAATCCAAGGAATGAAATGCTAAAAAGAGCGAGAAAAGCCGCGTTTGCGCCTATTGATACACGATAAAAATAATATGATGTAGAGATCGGACATGTGTCAACTGTGCAATCCGAAAATCTATCGAGTTTGTTTCGAGGGAGAAGCATAAGAAGGGAATTCATGGTGGCGATAGTGCGAGGGTGAAATATCGATGAAGGTTGTCCCTCGGTTTATGAGATGATAGAAAGCCAGATGATAAAGAGTGTCCGGAGACTGACTCAACAGGTGAAAGGCTGAAAGTATCAATATACGAGGAAAAAAGTAAGACGTAAGGGTGTGGCGAAAGTGATAAGTAAAATCTTACACGGCGTGAAAACGATTCCCGTTCCCGTTTGTAGGCAAAAATGATATCAGATACGGGAAAGAGATAAATTTCCCTTGAATTGCCAGAAAGACGGTAAAAGAGAAAAGAAACTTACGTGGGAATTGTCAGAATTTTTTACGTATTAATTGGATTGTAGACAGCACTGCAGTCGCTTTGTTGAGGGAACAAGCTCATGTTTGTAAGTGGAGGAATGAGATGGGCTTTCGGAGCAAGCATGGGTCTGGTCGTCAAGTTTTACTTAGTACTGACTAGCGCAGTGGGAATAGCGGCATCTAGGCATCTACTCCGTATTTGTCTTTTCGTTGGAGTGGTAGAATCTTCTCTGATTCAAAATTGAAGGAAATCTCAGCGAAAACAATGTTTAATAGTTTCCTAAGGCTGATGATCAGCTGTTATAAAGCTATTTCGCTCACTCAAATATGAACTATTGCACGACGCTACAAGGCAGAAATCAAAACAAAAACTTCATGTTTCGCCTTGTCGGGCTTGCGAGCCAGCTCGGCCAGCAAATCTCGGCCAGCAAATTTCATTTCTCACATCTAATAAGCGGTTCCAAGTATCCGTTCTTTCTCTTATTTTGACCTATCAGCAAGCTCGCTAAACGAATCCGAGCCGCTCTGGTCAACACGTGATGAGATCGGAACGTCGCTTACATTTGTGCTGACACGTGGCTGGCTAGACCTCGTTTGATAATTCGTATTTCCAACCAACCGGAGTTCGTTGTATCCGAGTCCCTGTTTTTGATTTTCGCCTGCGAAAAAAAGCTTTGATGAACGATAATGTTTCGTAATACATTGCTTCTGAAAACTACCCTAGATCTTGAAAAGGCTTCTAGGAGTTTTGTACTTTCGTAAACTTTCTTAGCACGTCCAATACCCATAAGATCATCTCATTCATAAAGTTCTCTTTCTAGCTAATAACTATGGCACGCTATCTGACCACCGTGGGGTATCACCTTGTTCCGTAACCATTCTGAACGGGAACCTGTAGGCTTTGGGAACCATTCAAACTGGATAATCACTTTTTCTTTCGAATAATCGCGTTCATTCTATGTTTAAATTGGATTGCAATATTGCACAGTTTATTGTTCAAGGTCCTGTGATCGAATCAATGTTCGATGACGCCTGTTGATGTTTGACTACAAGTCCACAAGGATGGTTAGTGAAACTGGATATATCTGGAGGCATTGCTGTGTATTGCTTATCAGTGGCAAGCATTTTTGATATTCAAGGGCTTAATTCGTGAGCCTTTCGTCTCAATAACAAATGTTAGTACATATGGCAGCAGTGATACAAGTAGCACACACGCTCATTTAGCAATTCTGAATTTGAAAAGCGCTCGTTTACTTTACCAGAAACTTTTGTAAATCACACTTGAGAATCTTTTAGACAATTGAAGATTAGTACTTCTAGAAACAGCCTGAGTGTCAGAGATCTTCATTCATAAAACTTTTCTGAATCACTGGTGTTCCTTCGTGGAATTTCCACGCCATCCAAAGAAATGATACAAAATTGACTCAAAATCACCGAAGTATGCGTGAAAACCCCAAATCCTCATACACGCATATGCTAGACATATACCCGAGAACAATAACAATAACTAGAAATGTAAACTTCTGTTTATACCTCAGTTCTTCCTGCGCGAGTGCTAAGTCAATGGTGGGAAGTAGATATCCGCGAGTCTCCGACCAAGGTCAATTAACTTGGGATCAATACTTTATCTTACGGATTCAAAATTATCCTCGTTGAAACTGGCTGCATGAAAATGTATATCTGAACTACACAGCTTCTCGATTCTTGTAATCCTTAGCCTTCTCAAACACAAAGTGGTAGGCTCTGAGAACTTGGAAGCCGTTAGAGCGGTTGATGGCAAGGAATGCCGATTGAAAATGCACTGGGTCGAAGATAATATCGCTGTCTCTCACATAGGTGATCCCAGATCCTCTTAGTGGTAGGGCCTGACTCCCTGGTCATGGTGAAGATCTCAGCAATAGTCTCTGCAGTTCCCTTCAATCTTGCCGGTACGCAGTCCGTATAAGTGAAATCTGGTAGAACCTTATAGATTTCTTCTTGAACAATCGTTTCGTCCTCATGATAATCGGCCACAAGGAGATATCTCAGCAATTGGCTTTCCTCGCTTTCATTCACAAAACTGAAAAGATTTAATAGTTTGGATTTCTCCCCAATCCAAACATGAAGGTTTACCACGAGGAGCTCGGAAGTAAAAATTCAAAGAGACTTGCTCGATATGAACTGCGTTCGATGCCAGCGTCTATTGATTCGCCCTGAGGCAAGCCGCTCTTTTTGACATTTTCGTGTACGGTGTTTCCACTCTGATGGAGACACAAAGGTCATTTGCATTGGGGTTATCTTTCATGAGCTCTCTGTGATTTTTGACAATATGGTTGACGAAGCAGATAAATTAAATATCGTTGTCATTTATTGCTTGGTTGACAACCTCTTCGGTCTCTTTGTCTGCTCCCACTTTACTTTCAGGGAACAACTTGCATGGAAGTTCTGGCACTACTTCAATACTTATCTTAAAGTGATCCGTAGTAGCGAGTTTGTTCGGTGGAAGAAGCTGGGGAAAGCTAATTGAAATTTCTCTTGTACGATATTTGGCCTCCTGATCAATCACGCTTGTTTCGCACCATTATTGCCCAACCTTGCCTTAAAGCTACACCTACCCACACGGTCGAGGATATCAATCAAACTTCTAGTTTCTACGTTCCATCATACATACCAACAGAGCTTTGGTAGCAGACAAGAAGATGTAGAGGCTCAAAAAGCTTCAGCAGGATGACCCGTTGAATAAACTCTGTTTGACATATTTTGTTCAGCAGACAATACCCCACTAGAGCTCCAACAATGATTTCAAATGTCACCTTATGAGAAACTTGACATTCGATACGACGATCGTGTCGGAACTTCAAACCCCGCAGCTGAATCTTAGCGCCACGCATTCTTGAATAAGGTCATCGATCGCGGGGTCTCAGAACATAGCTGACCCCCACATTTTGTCAGGAATTTCATGCATGATATGCACGTGTATACCGATGAATCTTAGCCTCTTTCTAGAATCTGATTAATGCCAAGTATCGATGCAGATCAAGTTTATCTTTTCGGACACGTTTTTGACGAGGGCTCAGTAATATAACCGGAAGTCATCAAAGTTACTAGAGAAAATGTTCCGAGAGGCAAGATCAAATTTCAAAATAGAACATTATTAGTAGTGAAACCTCTGGTGGGATTTTTATTTAAGATTGAATTGATGTTGAACTTCGAACAACATGAGTTTTGCTTAGCTTTAAATGGGGAATTCGTTAGAATACCCTCATTAAAAACATGAGTGGCGAGAACTTCATGTGGATAGTTTTAATTGAATTTACCCCTTATTTTGAAAATCCACTACGTAGCACAGCATTTGTTATAATAAGGCGGTGTTTGGTAGTAACAATCCATTCCAGTATATATAATATTTGTAATATTTGATTATACCTAAGCATTTTTATGTGTCTGTGTGTAGGATTGAAGTTGAACTCGATGTTGGCGTGGTTGTATAGTAAATCTCATTTTACTCTCAATTGACGATCTGCACCTTCCTCACCAACCTTACTTCAAAGCTGTCAAAATTCGGCGAGGCGGAATTGCCAATTGGGCAATCAAACAATCAAATAACCAGCAATCCACTCTCTTCTACCACTTAATGGAGGCAAGATTTAGAGCAAGGTGTAATAATGGGATGCAATGATTCTATGGGGCTGTGTATATTGACTCATACTGAATGTCTTTCTTCTTCTGAACCTGGCATATTTTATATGTATACATCATAGACCTTGTACAACAAACAGTTGTGGCTGAAATTGTAATTTCACCGACCCAAATTGGATTGCATGTACGAAGTACTCAGCTCAAGTTGTACCATCCCAGGTTCGATTTTCATAGTCTTTCTCTCGTACTCTTTCCACCAAAGGAAAATGAAGCTTGTATGTTTCTTTTCTATCTGTTCCAGATTGAACCATAAACTCCAACTAGGGAATTCCTTCTGCTTCGTTATGTGAAGAGCCGATATTGGCGGGGCGCATAGAAGTTCGGATCTGGCTCAGAGCTTGGTTGGATTTTTCTCTACTAGTCTTTGAAGTTTCGAGTGAATCGTACCAATCTGTGGAAAACGGATCGTCGAATCAAACATATGGTCTTTGTCATAGATGTCAAATTGGTAAATAGGTCGAAAACAAGGCAAAGAGAGGCTGAGTGCTTGGTAAAAGTCCTCAAAGGTAGCGCTTGCTGGACAGGACATAATACGACCAGGCCGAATATTGTGATATTTCTGGAGGTACATATCGATGCTCAAAACATAATTAAGGCGCTCGCAAGTAAGTTTGTGTTCCGGCCAATGTCTCTCTGCGCATATGGGACCTAAATTGTTCAGCTTCGGTGGTGGCTGATCATGAAAATGCGTACCGCAACACATCTGTAACTGGCATTCCTTGCAGTTAAAACCGTCTTGTTTGAACCGATTAGAACACGCTATAAGACCACACTGCCTTTTATAGACGTCTTCATCAATCTCATCCTCACCTGTACCATCATCCATCATGCCGCTAGAACCTAACTGAGCCTGCAATTATTTTGTGGTAGAAGCAAATGTGGTATTCCCGTCCACCATCGTACATGGCCAATTTTCTGCAAGATCCATGAATTTTGAGATGTTATTCCTATGTTGAAAGGATACACTATTCAGAATTTGACATTAAAAATAGTACATTCGAGCTCAAATCCTTCAAATTTCAAAAATGAAGTCAATATGCATGTGTGTAAGCTGTTATAAGAGTGGACGAATTTAGGGCGGAAGATCGGTATTTCTGAAGTCTTTCCAACATTGTAAGGAAACAATCAATGGACACAAGCGCCTTTCT
The DNA here is from genome assembly GCA_004379285.1 of Botryotinia calthae. Lineage (NCBI taxonomy): Eukaryota > Fungi > Ascomycota > Leotiomycetes > Helotiales > Sclerotiniaceae > Botryotinia > Botryotinia calthae. The sequence continues at coordinate 10,255 of PHWZ01000594.1, forward strand.
TATCTGGCCCCGTGAGAAACGCTCTTTCTCAGGTAGCGAAATAGCTGGTTCCCATTCATTTAATATAGAAGCTGGTCGAACTTTCACTGAGAATAGGTGCAGAGAGTGAAGATTTGTGCCTTCCGTTCTCACGGCGAGAAGTAGACTCTCAGGGTCAAGACTTTGGGGAGTAAAAAAGTAGAAATGATAAAAAACCCGCTAAAAAAAACCCATGGTAATCTCAGTCCAAGATAGTCTAGAATCCACAGTTCCGTAGTTGTTTGTGGTGGCCAATTCGTTTCACCAGTTTCCCTACCCCATACTCAAGCATTTCTTTCTCTCGACCCTCCTCTTCCAATGCACATTATTGAAATGCCATGCCAGATCCTCCACTCCGTACTCCCCCATAAACTCTCTACCGCATTCCGGACACTCCAATTCCTCCGTTTCTAAAATTTTCCCCATCGGCACTGACTGGTAAGGATTATGTATACGCAATGGTACTTCAACTGTAATCACGAAATTTGACGTATCAATTTTTACCTCGACCATCGAATCTTTATGATTCAAAAACGACATTGCGAAAACAAGCGCAAAGTCTTTGGGTGGATTGTAAAAACTCTTGACACGACGTAAAGTTGGTGTGTACCTATCTCCGCCGTTCCCGCGCTGAGATTCGATGTATAGCTGGCGTAGCGATGAACATGGCGATGCTCTCCGGAGCTCCTTAAATCCCGTACTCGTGTCATGATTTTGCCATATCGTCGTCGTCGGTGCTGTCGCGAAATGGTTGACTCCTGGAATCATGCCCATGGGATGAGTGGATTGTCAAGATGGTAAATAATGTGCGGGGAAAATATGTGAGTAAGTTCCGTGCATCTCTTGCCTGTCAGGTGTTCTTTCCCCGCACTTCTGGATCTGAGAGCGAACATCGTGGAATTTATGAGTTGTATTCGTCATGATTTAACACTTGAGAGATGAACTTTGGATAGCTGAGAAGAATGCATTGTGTCGAAATCCTTGTTGCACAGTTTCAGTTTTCTGGACGATTTTCTTGCAAGGGGATGCTGTTTATATACGTGGTCCACTCGCTAAAGAAAGGGACCCAGTGGATAAACGGTGATTGGACTAGAGTGTTGAGAAGCTTGGGTGCCGAGCCGTTAACTGGCTCCAGATGAAATATGAATTATTTGCATGCTGTACAAATAACAACGCACAGGGTACAGGTTTCAAAACATTTTGACTGTGTTCACCTGACAGCTGATCTCCGATTATCTCTTTCCACATCAACTATCAAATTATCATGCAGGAGTGCCAAAATTTAGTAATAAACTGCATTCACACCATGCATGACGCTCAAGTTAGACCAGCATTGTATGCATGTTTGACAATTTCTTTCGAGAGTATTGCTCAGACTAATCCTCAAGTACGTAGCTGTTCCGTGTAACGCACGATTTTCCGCCCCGCCGCCCCGCCGCCCCGCCTCTAAAGACCAACCTCAAGAAGTTGCTCTGTAATTTACCATGCTATTGAAAATAGTGCAAGTAGGTACTACAACCAGCCGAGACTCTTAATTGCTACCCCATCCAAGCCACCATCTCCATGCCCCAGGGCATTTGCCAAAACTTCTACAACACGGGCATCCCTTTTGTACAGGTGATTCGTCGAGTTCCTCCCGTGGTTTATGCCAGATATCGTATGCAAATTGATCCCCCGCCAGCCGTCGCTCTTTTGTTCTTACTAAATTTAGCAAATGCATGAATAGAGAACTAGAAATCAATACTTTGACCAATGGAGATGCGGAAATTTTGCGAGAACGAGGCACAAGCACCCACTCGTATGTTCCTCATGGGCTTGTTCGGCTTCGGCTTCATGCTCCCGGGACCTCAAGAGGGATTGTTCGCTTGGTTGTGAGCTTTGGGCTGGCCGCTGTATGCTACCATGCTTTGGGAGAATTTGTGAGGCTTCCGAGCCTGGACTTTTGTTGGTATGCTCTGAGTTTCGCTGTTGCCTGCGCTTTAAATGGCCGGCTTCAGACATCTTTGTGCTAGAAATGCAAACGTCTTTCACTGCAATTTGCATATGATTGTAGCTAGGATATCTTAGAAGTTAAAAAGGTAATCATGTAGCCTTGGTGTTATGAACCGTACTGCAAATCACGGTCGTGATGCTAATTAATAACCGTATTGTTGAGAATACAGTCATGGCCCCGGTCCAACTACAACCCTTGAATAGTTTCCTGGCAATTCTGTGTTCGTATGTGAGACCAGACGGAAATGAGAGCATAAAGGGAGATTCAATTTCTCAAACTTCGAGTCTCATACCCAGTAGTAATGGCCCATTTCTCATTACTTGTTCCAACATTTGATAGGTACGGAGTTTGTATTCCATAAAGTTCTCCCATCGGCCTTCTTCTCGTCCGTGCTCTGCATTCTGCATGTCTTGTCTCTCAGCCCTCTTTCGTCTCATGTGTGCGATCGTGCAGGACTCACAATGGTCTAGAGCCTTGTAGAATTTGGGAGTTCGGACATTGACATATGGCAGCTCAGTAGTATTTGCGAGAATCAACAGGAAGTTGATGCAGCGATCTTCAAAACCCATCAAAGAGGCAAGTAAATGGCGATTTGTCAACCGCCCGTTCTGCCCTAACCTGCGTTCGCAGTGAAGCATAAATAGCATGATAGCAGCCACTCCCCCTTTACTTAATACCCTACACTCCAGGTAGTTTAAATCGATTCCCGCGATTTCCATCATTGATCGCAGCTGGAAGTCTCACCTTTCTAGCTATGTACTCTCGGATTCGAAGAATGCTCCAGCCCGTACTCCGCATTGATACGTGAGACTCAGTCTTGCTTCCATCGTCGGAGCATCGAGATCACGCGGATCAATAAATAGATCCTGGCAATTAAAAGATATTGTATCGCAGAGAGTGTGTAGAGTGAGAAGGATTTGAAGTGACGTTTAGAATGGGAGTCGCGAGCGCACAGACCATCACCCTAACCATCAATGACGTAGCACAAATAATTTGTTTGTGCGACAAAAGGCTGGGGTTTCAATGCAAAATACAATCACCAACAAAACACCCGTATACTATAACCGCAAGTATGTCGCCCTCAAGGGGCAATACAACTGATGAACTTACACCCCCATCTACGTCACCCCAACCTCAGGCCCTCACTGCAACTGAGCGAACCGCTCAACTCCGCAGTTCCAGCGCTCTCACCTCTATCACCCAAAACATCCAATACCTCATCTCTCCCAGTTCCCATACCTCCCCAAAACCCGTTCGATTTCGTACCCGCGCTCTTCTTCGGACCCTTCACTCGATAACTGTCTTTATATTCTGGCGCGTTATCCGGTATGCCAAGTATGCAGTTGTGGGTTCCATCGTCGCAGCGCTATCTGCTACTACCATTGGAAGTTTTGCGACGGGGATAGGATGGGTTGTTGCGCCTACGGGACTCATAGGAGTCTTGGGAATGAGTAGTCTGTGGTGGGTAGGGAAATGGGGATTTAGTAAGACGAAAATGGGAAAAAGGTGGGAGAGGAAAGTGGAGGAGGAGGCAGACAGGCTTGAGAGGGAGGACAGGGAGACGAGGAAGGAGCAAGTGAAGACGGATGGGCAGTGGCGGGATGTTACGGGACCAAAAGCTGTGCCATGGTAGGTTGTATCAAGCATTCATAGCTGGAATGCTCTATTTAATATCGAGAATGAAGACGTGGATGGGAAGATGAATGTACAAAATGTAACATTACAATTCTTTGAGGATAGACGTATCGCGAACCATGTAAACAAAGCCCTCTGTATTCCATAAGTTCTATTTTGGCTAGCACCATCCACTTTAGTTTTCACGCAACTCAATGGCTGAGAAGTTTTGGTCTGTAGTCAAACACAATCAGCTTTATTATAGTGATAGTGTTGTAATCCCAATGCTAAACCTAAAACTCCTGTTATATTTCCATTATATTCCCGCGCGCAAATTCATCACATAAATCAAGGATCATCTTCCAACTTAATCCAACCCAAATCGATACCCTGTCTCTCCCTCTTCTTTTCCATTTCCCGTAAAATCGCCTCTTCCTTTTCTTCTTCTTTGTTTGCTCGTACCATGTTGGCTTTGCGTTTACAAATCTAGAAAATCATTGCTAAAAGAGAAATGAACGCTGCGGCGCTACCGACGGAGATTCCTACCATTTGCGCAGTAGGTAGTCCTGTGTTGGAAGACGAAGATGAAGATGATGGGACAGGGGACTGAGATGAGGATGATGATGACGAGGAAAGATCTAGAGGGGTGGTGAGGGGCGTCCAATGGGATGACCAAGTTTCTTTCCATACAGTGGTTGAGGCATCGAGGGAAGTAGAATCAGGTTGAAAGTTGACTAATTTCTCATCGGGCACATCAGGACCCGGCGCTTGAGCTAGAAAAAATGCAGTACCTTGCGAAGAGGTGATATTAGATGAATCAGTCCAGATGATTCCTAGAAAGCAGCTTGAAGAAATGTACGACCGAGAGCCCATGAACCGGAGGGGAGCGAGGATGGTCGGTAGGGAAAATAAGGGACGGAATCAGAGGTATTGGATAGGGGGGATGTTAACGAAAGTCAAAGAAGAGAAAAGGGAATTTTGATTGAGGTTTGAGTATTCTGCTTGCCTGAGTATGCATTAGAGAAGATGAAGGCGAGGTAGGTAGGTGATGAGATGATAGGCTGGTAGAGTGGGGATGAGGAGTTCCAGAGGTAAAGATCTAGATTTTTGCTGTATGTTATGGGAAGGTGAGAGGCAAGTATGTCGCAAGTTGATGTTGGGAGGTAAAGATATGGAACTGAAGGATCGACGTCCATTTCTAGTAAGCCATTAGACGCGGCGGAAGTTGCACTGTTAAGGAGAAGTCCAGATTTAGTGGTATTAAAGTTTAAAAGTGAATATCCATCAATAGTACCGATTGATATGTCAACCAGTGACACGGAGAATGTACCATTGTAGCCTTCTTGCGTAGTGACAGGCGTCAAAACTCGAGATTGATCGTATCCTCCGAGTACCAAACTTCCATGAATTCCCATCGAAGCAGAACCAACGTGTAAGCCGAATGAATTTGACGGGATCTTAGCCTGGGAGTATAAGCCAGAGGAGAGAAACTGCCCGGTAAGATTTGAAGAGAATGTCTGATTAATGTTTGGGGCACCTAGGGCAAGGGTCCCGACTTGAGGTGCGTATGTTGTTCCATTTGATAAAGTTTGGTTAGCATTCTCAATGACAAGCAGTTCAAAATTCTCGATGGTGTTGCTATCGGTTCCGTTGGAAATTGTCAAGGTATCAAGTCCTACGTGAGCGGCGCCAGTCAAAGCGGGTAATGCACCGGCCTGGTTTGTGAATGTAGTATTGGCAATGACACCAGTATTGTTGATTTGGGTGTAAGAAGTGGAAGTATGCATATCAAAAAGTCCAGCATTTAATGATGGACAATCCGAGGAATTAAAACAAATCGAAGTACTTAGGATATTAGCTGTCCATGATCCACCTGGAAGAAGGTCAATAGCTTGAGTAGGTGTGCCGATACCGACAGAAACTGCTTGTCATGGTCCGTCAGGGCCATAAGTTCTGCTTGACCATTGAAGAGATATTGCATTAGAACCTGCTGATACAAGAGGAATAAAAAGGTATGCTAAGATCAATGATACTGCTTGTGACTTTAACGATATTGATGCAACCATCATGGAATACAGCAAATTTGCTAGAATGAAACGAATAAAAAACCAAGCCCAATAAAAGAAAGAAATAAAAAGGAAGACCACAGTGTGTTTATGACACGATGAGAAGCTTGCGCCGCCCATGCCGCCTTCAAACTCGCATTGCGGTACACCAACAACGTTAACATCAACTGTTGTCTTGTTGGGAGCTTCAGCCTCGAATCACAGAGATTCCAATCCTCCAGTCCTAAATCAAACCTGAACTACATCATATCATCTGGGTTCCGCGCTTGAGCTCTCGAAATTGCCTCCTAAAAAGCGAAGCAATTACTATAACAAAGGGAGTTTACGTTGGTCCATGCAGCAGCAATACTAAACCAACAAGTGGCCAACTATGGCACTGAGGTAATATAAGCGAAGGCCACCACTTCATCGTTGGACTTGGCCATACCATGACCCGGCAAGGTCCAATGGTTGGTCGCATTGAGAAGCTGCGGAATTTTCACATCGGGCGCAGGTGTGAGGGAGGCGACAATTTCTCCAATCATGATTGAATCTGTTTTAGTTGTATATCATGAGTTTTGGCGTCAATGTGATGGCACTTCAAGACACAAAATATTATAAATATGGTATGGAAATGTTGTGTAGGTACTCTGAAGGTAAAAGATGAATTTGAAGACGGTCATGTTTGGTTAAGGCACAGCCACAGCCTCGGTGGCGCATGGGGAGGCTGCGAGGCTACCACCTATAGCTATGATAAGATTGGTACGTCAATTCTACTACCTCTTTCCTTGCTTGGGCATCATCGATAATTCCATTCATCCAATATGTTCGGCAGAGGTTGTGGTAATGGATTGGCTTGCCTCCAGACTAATAGTAGCCGTAAAGTACAAAGGTTGTACTCCGTATGCATAAAATCACCTTGAAATTTTCAATTACACCACTCATCCTCAAAAGGCTATTTCCGACGTTCTCTAGATTCCATTGTAGAGGATATCAAACTACAGCTATCAGAATGTCTACTTTCCAAATCAAAGATAGTAACGTAGAAGTCACACTTTGTGAAGGTATCACCAAGGATGAACTATTGAGTTTTCCAGCCTTTAAAGTACGCATCACTGCCCCCCTCTTTCCGTTACTCTCCTTGCGATATTTACTAACATCGTCTCTTTCACAGTCATGGCATAATCGCCTGATCGAATCTCTCGCTCTACAAGGCAAAAGCTCTGATCATCCCTTTCATTCCGATCCCTATCGGCTCCGCTCTGTTAAAATTCAATCACTCGACCGCTGGGGCAAGCGTATCGGTTTCATCAAGATCAGCAGTAAAATCACAAATGAAGCAGGCGAGTCTCTGCCCGGGGATATCTTCCTCCGAGGCCCAAGTGTCGGAATGATGGTCATTGTTCAACCTGAAGACGCCGAGAAACCTGGTGAGGAAAGATGGGTTGTGATGACTGTTCAACCTCGACCTGCCTCAGGAAGTTTGGCATTCATTGAGTTACCAGCCGGTATGGTTGATGATGGAACATTCAAAGGTGCAGCTGCAAAGGAAATTCAAGAGGAGCTGGGCTGGACAATACCGGCAGATCAATTGACTAACTTGAGTGAGCTGGCTATTAGTGATGGAGCAAACAAAGGGGGAGAAGTATTGCCGAGAGCAATGTTTCCTAGTGCCGGGGGCTGTGATGAGTATATCCAAATCTTCTTGCATGAGAAGAAGATTTCAAGGGAGAAGCTGAAGGAGACTACAGGAAAGCTTACGGGGTTAAGGGACCAGGGTGAGAAGATCACACTTAAACTCGTGAAGTAGGAGGATTTGTGGAAGGAAGGCGCGAGGGACAGTAAGGCTTTGACTGCTTGGGCTCTCTATGACGGGCTGAAGCGAACAGGAAAGCTATGAGACTTTAGAATCACATGCACGAAATTATAGCTTCCGAATTAAATGACATTACCTTGAATACCTAAGCCGCATTACTACATATAGATCTTTACTACGTGTCATCTTTACTACGTGTATCGTGCATTATTTATTATATTCATCTATTTATCGCAACATTGTGCCCGTGCCTTGATTTGAGAATAAATTCAGCGTCCTAGCAATTTCAATGCCTTCAGCTAAAGTTCCTACTCGGGCATCTATTGCGTATCCTTCTTTCTCCCATTTTTTACATTCCTCCCATAAATCCTTCAGAGGTAAAGTGAATACTTCTATAAATTCGTTCTCTTCGAGTTCCGGTACTAGATTTTGGTTGGCTGGATTAGACATATCAACCGTAACATGCACCATTTTGAGGTTTGTGTTGCAAAATCCTGGATCTGTGAGGGCACATATCAGTTTAAGTTTCTATGCAAGTGAACGCAAGAGGAGACGGGCTTAACATTAAACATCATGGGCGTACTCTCGCTCAGGACTCCGACATAACCAGTCTCTTCTTTCAACTCCCTTAGAGCTGCTTCCTCTGCAGTTTCCCCCTCATCAATGAGACCGGCTGGCACCTCAATCACTATTTTATACAATGGTGGGCGGTATTGCTTCTGTAATACTAATTCCGGGCCTGGGTTCCACTGGTATTAACATTGTTTTTGTTTACCCAAGTATAGTTTCATCCAGATGTATTTGCATACCGGTCTCTTTTTGTATTATGGCAACAATTCCAACACCGTCTATCTCAGATGACTTCGGTCGAGTAGATCGTTCCGCATGTTCCCAATCACGAACTTTTCCTCGAGGGTCGCGATACGTCGATCTGAATGTTCGCAAAAGTATCAGCTGCAATGATTCTAGCAGCTTAAATTGAGCAGATCAACACGTACAAAACGAGTTTTGTCCATTTTGCTTTGGCAGGGTCCTGCTATGGAGTCAGTATTTCTAATGGTTTTAGGCATTTGGAGTGCATGAAAGGAATACTCTACCAATGGCTCTGTTTTCAGGACTTTTGCGTTGTCAATTGACATGTTAATATGGGATTCGAGAAATAAAGGTAAATGTGCAAAATTTAAAAGTCCAAAAATAGAGATGGGAGTTTGTCTTGGATGAAATACTTTTTGATGTAAAAGTCCTAATGTAGATCTTGACGTCGTTGATTGTAGCTGTGATGCGGGATGCTTGGTCGAAGCTTTAGCGTTAGATAGTTTATGGAAATCATTCTTTTTATTTTTCTTCCTCTTCATCATTTTCACCTGTCAATGGATGAAATCTCACGCTTATACAATTTTTCTTCTTCTGATAATCTATGAAGATGTTCATGGCAGACTCGTACAATGAGAAGAACCATTTTTGTTGTCTTGTCACCGTTGGTTGTATGTAGCATTTATCGAATGGTATTTGCGAGACAAGATGAAATGTGCTGGCACTTTTCATTGTCAACTCACGGTTCATTTAAGAAATCAGGATAGACTTCATTCATCTATCACATTAGCAGATGGTTGCAGTTTCTGAGTGTTCTGATGATGAGAACCCCCCCCC
>PHWZ01000595.1:0-19382 GCA_004379285.1 Botryotinia calthae
AGGGAAATATTCCCTCCACCCTCCACACTCCACCCTCCCCCCTCGCCGCACACATACAGATTAGATTAACCTTACCCAAAGCCCTACCGCATACCGACTTTCTAATAAATTGTATTTCATGAAATCTTCTTGGAACGCTCCATCTACAAACAAACTTTGATCTTTCTTTAATTTAAGAACACGGGAATTCCATCCTCCTGGTGTCCCTCATTCCATCACATCTCCATATTAAATACTCTTGAAGAATAACCACAGACCACAAGAAGACCATATTACCTCGTTCTTCAATAATATCTTCGAACCTTCATCCACAAATCCACACCTCATCCTTTCTGCGCAACAAACCTTTTTTCGTTGTCCCAAGATCCTCCCCCGAAAAACGTCAAAAGTCAAACACCAACACCAGGCGAGATATACACAAACATGGCGGAGAAGCCAGCGGTTCTCATCATCGGGGGTCTCGGGTACATAGGACGATTCCTCGCATTACACATTCATAAAAACAATCTAGCATCTGAAGTTCGGATTGTGGATAAAGTGCTACCACAACTAGCATGGCTGGCACCAGAGTTCGAGGATGCTTGTTCGAACACTAAGTTCATGCAAGCGGATGCCAGTAAAGAGCGTATGTTCATACATCTTTAATCCTTTCATCTCGTGTCTCCATTGGTCTAACATTTTACTTCTATAGAATCGCTACCGAGAATCTTCGATCGCGCGGATGGGAAACAATGGGATTATGTCTTCAACTGTGGAGGGGAGACAAGATATTCACAAGAAGATGAGGTTTACAAGGTTCGCTCGCTGGCGCTGAGTATTGCGGTTGGAAAAGAAGCTGCAAAGAGGGGTGTCAAAGCTTTCGTCGAACTGAGTACAGGAATGGTATATAAATCAGATTCGACACCAAGTAAGGAAGGGGACAAATTGAAGCCTTGGAGTAAGATTGCGACTTTCAAACTACAGGCTGAGGAGGCATTGGCAGAGATCGACGGGTAAGTTTGGATTTCTTATTTGCGACTTTTGGGTGGCTGAAAGGGACACATGAGGGCTGCTCAAAGAGGCTTATATTTCTCCTTGCTTCCTTTCATAACTAACCGATCATCTTACTTTAGATTGAACCTCATTATTGTTCGTTTGGCACATGTATACGGCGACTATGCTTCACAATTCGTTTCTACTGCCCTCACAATGGCACGCATCTATCAACATCTGGACGAGGAAATGAAATTTCTGTGGACGAAGGATTTGCGCGTGAATACAGTAAACATAAATGATACTTGCAGGGCGCTCTGGGCGGTTGCAGAATGGTATGCCGTCTCTGGGAAGCCAAACTGGGACGCCAAATCTATGGGCAAGATCCCTACTTTTAATGTTGTGGACAAGGGAGAAACATCTCAAAGAACTATAGCCGAACTTATTGGCCAGATCTTTGGCATCAAAACTGGATTCCAAGGACAACTTGTTAGCACTTTCGCAAAGATGAATCTCGACAGTGTTGTGGATGATATTAACGAAGAGGTCCTTGGTCCCTGGGCTGATCTTCTCGAGGAAGCGGGTATCACACGACCAGGCCCTCTTACACCATTTATGGAGAAGGAATTGTTGAAGGATACCGATTTGAGCATGGACGGGAGCAGAATTGAGAAGGTAGTTGGGTTCACATATGATCACCCGAAAATTACAAAGGAATTGTTGCAGGGTATGAATGATAGTTATATCCGAATAGGCTGGTGGCCTGTTGCAAAATAGACACTCTACCTTCTCTTTCTCTCCACCCTCATCTTTTCCATCTTTCCATCCTTTCCATTCCATTTTTCAGAGGAAAATAAGACAGGAGAAAAAAGGGATAGACATATCACACCCACATCATTGTCCAATACGAACCCTATTCCTGGAACACCTCTGCTACTTAAACAGCACCCTTCTATCACCCAAATCCTTGAAACGAAGTAACGATAAACGAGCAACGGACGCATGCGAAAACATACCCACGAAAAGTCAAAGTTAACAGATTGCTTCATACCCATTGTTCTATGTATTCCTGCTCTCTTGTTTCCTGCGCCCGCCTGCCTTGTTGTCTGCCTTTGCCTTCATTTGATGGCGAATGGAAAAAGATTATTCAACATTGATACCATCTTTGCATTTTCCTTACGTTGTTCTTCTTTCTAGCTTTACTTTGTTTCGTTTCTTTTTTCTTGTTTCTCGATTCATTTACTTATGCTTTCAAATCTATTCAATTTTAGAAAGTAGGACAGAGGAGAAAGATCACTTGTATCTGTACGTACTTATTATTCATTCATGTACATGTATACCAAAATATTTTACAGGCAGCTCTTTCAGCACAGAATCTTGTGCATCCGACTATTAAAACCCTTAGCGAAGATGAAGGAGGCATTCTATCTACTCTTTGCAAGGACTCCTTGCTTATTTTTCCTTCGATTTACTTATCTTTCTTCCATAGCTTCCCTTCTGATACTCATCTCTTCGCATGACCGAACATATCATACACAGTATATTACAATCTATTCACTCATGTTTTCCAATTCGATATACCTGGTTATCTGTCTACATCCTGCATGCTATCTTTATCTTTTCTTATCTGCATCTCTATCTCTCTCATCTCGTAACGCCGGGCCAAAGTGTCATACATCATAGCCCCAATAAAGTCCACGGGCGCAAGAGCGTCCGGAGATAGATGGTGGAAGATAGGAATGAATGGAGAATGTGAGGGGATTGTTATAGGGTTCATATGGATAAACGAGAAAGGGAATCGGATGGATATGTTGTGGAGAAGAATAAGAAGATGGGACGGGATAGGACGGGATGGGATGAGGAGAGACGAGGAGAGATATGGATAATATACTTCTTACATACCTAGCTACCTACATACCCTTCCGAGTACTAAAAAAATATCATAAAAGAAATAAATATACGAAATTATAAATACATTCACATTTCCTTCGTGAAGTCTGCTGTCTCAATGTATGGCACACGAATTTCTTTCCCTATTTGTTGTGTCAGTGAGCCATTCAGAGATTTACTTTGCCCCTCTTCTCTCCCCTCTCAAGTCCTCGCTCCTCACGCTTGAATTCACATTTTGCACTCTTATCCTTTCGTTTGAATACCTATGCATCTTCAAGCCATCGAATACCTACGACTTCATTTCAGTATACATAGTATCAAACCAAACTCATTAACTGCATCGTCATTTCATTTCATTTCTTCGCCCAAAGACCAGGTCACTCAACTATAAATCACTACCAGCCCAATTGAACTTAGTCAATCCCCCAATCAAATTTTCATTCATTCATTTATTCATTCTGTTAAAAACGCCACGTGTTTCACGCCATATCTCCATCTTCCATATCCATCTTCTCAGTCCAAATCCAAATTTGAAGATACGCATCCCATCCGACTACCTACAAGTAGGAAAGATGGTATTAACGACACGCATATCGCCCTTAAAATCCATCACAATATACCTAAAGCTTTCTCCCGCTACCCAAAAACTCAAATTTGAATCGCTAAGCCATCGCTAAAATCATTTCATATATCATTTCTCCGTCTTCCTTCTCTCTCCTCATCATGAGGACTAATTTCTCTATGATCCCTTCCTCTCTCATCTTCACTGATACTCTCTGTTGAACTATGCCCACCACTAGCAATCTCAGCATCCTTAATTCTAAAGCCCTCAATGATTTCCGCCAACCTCGCACCTTCTTCCTTACCCCTTTCTACATTGACGAAATAAATCAATGGAGCGGGTAATCCAACTAGAACCGCCAAAAACCAAAAAGCTGGTCTAATTTCGCCCGTTCCATCGACAATTGCTCCGACAATTGCGGGGCCAAACACACTAGATCCTTTATCTGTAATAGCGTAAAGAGCATAGAATGCTGCTTCGGATCCAGGGGGGATCAGTTCGCCAAATAGGGAGCGACAATAACTACTTAGGCCACCTAGGACAAAACCGTAAATGAACCCGAGAGGATACATTTCCCAAGGTTGTTGGAGACCGATGACGTTCCAGCGTTTGACGATGGGGAGAAACCCCAGGAGACCGTACAAAGGGATCAATTCGAATATGCATATACATGCGAGAATCGTTTGATGGGGTTTTAGATTGAGAGTGCGGGAAATAGCTGCCCATGAGAATGCACCTAGAACGCCTGCTGTAGTCGCGATGACATTAATGAGACCAAGTGCTTCGGGTGCCATGCGAAGTTGAGTTTTAGCATAGAGAACTGCTGTTCCCGAGACAGTTGCAATGGCATCGGAGAGGAGGAACCACGCTGCCAAGAAAAGGGTTATATCTTTCAATCGTCGAGCGAGTTTTACGGTGCGGAAGAGAGATGACCAAGCGTAGATGGTATAAGCCAACCAACTTCTTGAGCCCTATGAATATCCATTCCGCGTGGGTGGTAATGGTGGACCCGGTCTAGGTCGAAGCCATAATGCGGCAGGAATTGTGAACAGGAACCACCATAATCCTATGAAAAATAATACGAGTCGTAGGGAGAAGGTTGTACCTTTGAGCAGCCATATAATGATAATGGATACGCATTGGAGAAAGAGACCGGCGCTATAACCAATTCCTATACCAGTCGAAGAAATTTGGGTAGACAATTGAAGCTCAATCGAAGTAGAATCTGCAGATAGCGGCAAAGGTTCCGTTACGTCAGGGGCTTCCGAAAGGGTCCTACTGTGTGACAGCAGTGCACTTCTTTCATCATACACCTCAGCCTCTGACTCGCCCAGGGAGTGTTCTGGAGGGTATTCATCGACGAAACTGGGATGCAACTCTGGTGAAAAATCCGGCGTGCCATATTGAGTTTTCGGATGATGTCGGACAAGTAGGGGAAGAAATGAATTTAACAGCACAAAACTTGCCCCAAAGCAGGTATTTGAGATTATTGCCCAGAGAGCCCCTAGCAAGTACACTTTCGGGACAACCGTTAGAAACAACATAGTCGTTATAGATCCGGCGAACGCAAAGAATAACAGCAGACGTTTGCGATAATTCCCATGATCTGCAGCACAACTAATTGAAACTACCAGTATCGCTTGAAAGAGAACACTGAGAGAGAAACTATACATAGCAAAACTAGCAGTATTTATCTGTAGTCCGCCGAGATAAATCACACATTGTGAATCTTTTAAATTTCCTGGGTTTAAGCCTGGTGGTAGATGTGTAGAGCTCGAACCGCATGGTTGTGTTGGATCTGAAAGTAGGACTCCATTCTCTCTTGCCAATTGTTCCAAGGTAATCGGGATGAAGGATCCTGAAACAGATCCGTTAGCCTCAGAAAATACGGGTTCTAATAAGCTTAAAACCTAAACTTTTGTAATGAAAGTCGAAGATTTGAAGGTACAATGCCGTCATTGATAAGTGTATAGGGCAAGGCTGACAATGCCACCCCCTTTAGCCCCGATGGATAGGACTCATCGAATTGCAAACAACTTGACCATTTTGCTCCAGCAAGCTGGATATAAGATCAAAGAAATACCTCAGACGTACCAATACCACAAATGACGAAAACCTCCGCAGCGAATCCATAGGCGTACCATCCCGACAACTCTTTCCGACTCGTCAATCGTGTATCCTCACCCGCATACTGAGCAGGAACATCTCTATGTGCAGAACCAATATCGGGCCCCATACTATCGTGATCAGCAGAACTCGATCTCTCGTCATCTGCTTCAAAAGATGAAGAATAAGAAGTGTAAGATAGTTTTGTACTATTTGAAGGAGCGCGTTGTGGTTCGGGGCGAAGCTGGGGTTCGCTGATGCGAGGGACCATTGCGCGCTGGATAAGGTAATTTGGGGGACCAGTTAATAGCGATAGGCGTTTAGAACATCATGCTAACCGGGCTAATATCTGAAATGTTTAGGGTGATTTTGAACATCTTCTTTTGTTTAAAGAAATGCTGTGAATGGAGAAATAATAAATAAAGGTTAGCAAACAATGTAAAGTGTGAATAAGAGAGAGAGAAAGAAAGAAAGAACAGAACAGAACAAAATAAAGATTTTTATTCCAAGAATCCTCTTACCTACATACACACATCCACATATGATGGATGGATGCATTAATGAAAATGGAGGTGAGCGTAAAATAAAGGAAAAGGTTAGCTATTCGTAAGAAGATACCCGCACCGTACATCGATCTTTTGGAGACCAGCACAAGTGACGAGATAGACGCTTTAACCTGGGTGGAAATAAAACAGGGGCATTCGGCATTTGACAAAAGCACCACTTTTCAACATCTTTTGAATCAAGTGAGCTCATTCGCATGGAGCGAAGAAGGAGAGGCGGAGAGGGGAGGGAAGGGCAACGCAAAAAAGGAAGAAGTGTAAAGTTGTGGGTGAAAGAGCGAGAGGGAGAGGAAGGGGGAGAGGGCGATGAGAGATGAGAGATGGGAGATGAGAGACGAGTAGAAGGGATATAAAGAGAAGAAGAGTATCAGAAAGAGTATAAGGGTACAAGAGCACAAGAGTACAAGAGGATACCCAAGAGTGTTAAGAACGAGAGACGAACACTGCCCACCCATCTGTCTGAACGCCTCTTGGACACCTACATTGCTATACGCTGTTACTGTTGTTGCTGTCATCATGCTTCTTCGTGATGAACAGTTCTTGTCATTGGTGACATGCAAGCAAGAAGGGCAAAGAAGGATCAAGACAATGTATGTAAATAATGCTTGGATCTATATTTTATACCGGCGTGTGTGGAGTAGTCATCGGTAGCAGCAAACAGAAGAGAAGCATATACAAGTTAAGGCTTTCTTATCGCTTTATCTATCTTTCCTCTGTCTCTCTTCACTCCCCTCCCCTCCCCTCCCCTTCGTTTCCTTTCCTTTCTTCCCCTTCCTCCTTATCCACCAATCATCTCTCTTCTCTTCCTTTCCACCCAGATCACCGGTAGTGTGCCGATCGCAACAGTACCCAGTCTATGGTCACGTGACATGGATGTCGGCTTTCCGATTCAACTCACGGGTTCCTAATTAGGTCTAGGCGATTCCATCCGCAATTCCAGGCAAGCCAGCCGGATTGTTTGATTGTTTCTTTGATTTCGTACAGTAGATTGAAGGGGACGATTGATTTGGAAAAATTAAAGACTTCTTCATCAACCACAAATAATCCACCTCAAATTCGTTCTTCAAGATCAGTCGCATATCAAAACATCACCCATTCGCACCTTCCAAATTATTAAGATTCCAACCAAACTCGAGTCGTACCCATAAAAGAGACCCAGCCATCCTTTCATGCAAGGTCGCGCTGTGCGTTTCCAACCCTACAAAGAGCTATTGATAATTGTCACCACATCTACGATATCGAATTCGAGCTTCGACTACTAGGAAGAGCTTGTAAGCCTTATTGCGCACATGTTCCTAGATTTTCCGAGGTAGCGCATGCGACTTTGCTCCTACGGCCCCTCTCCAAAGTCCCGAATATTCGAATCCTGTGTCGACAGCCAAAATAGAGTCGATAAATCATAGAAAGGTCGAAGAGAGGGCTGCTGTGGGCGTACCGCAAGGAGGAGGAGCTCTGGTAGGTGAGCAAGGGCGAGATACTATGCCTGGCGTCATCATGGATAGTGCGAGTAGGAACGGATCGCATACCAACCACGACAGAGATCGACAGTTCAATGGTCCCAATGGTGAAGCAAAAGCTTCCGAGAAGGGACGAGATAAAAGTCAGGCACGATCTGAGCCTCAACAGAGCATGACACCGATCAGTCCAGCGGTTCGAAATGGGATGAATGGCAACTCCACGGATGGCCCAGCGTGCCAACAGAACTCCGGGGAGGAGCCGATTCCAAAGGATATTCTCGATCGTATACACGACCTTCCACCCGAAGTCGAACATATCACATCGAACTTCTTACCTCTGACAGAACTACTGAATCGATTAGCACAAGCTACTCATAACGACTTAAGGCAGGAGATCATGAAGTTAGCGAATATGCCAATACCCCAGTCAGCGATGAATACGAACCCACCTCATATCACCAAAGAGGATGATACCTCCAACGATAACGTGAACAAGAAGGTAAGCTTGCTAAACTTTGCCCAAACTCAACATAGTCGTTGGGTCAAGCAACTGGTTCTACTAAATTGGAGTCGAAACGCCGAAGAAGTGAGCAAAATTATCGACTTAAATATCCATTTATGTCAGAAACGAGGATTATACCAGTACATTCTACATCATATGAGTGAAGTCAAAAGGAAGCTATGCGACGTAGATTCACCCAGGCCCGATTTAAAAACTGCAGTGGAAGTTTTGTCAACTGGAAAAGCCAATTGGATGCCAGACGTAAGTCTCTTGCTCAGGTTTTGGTATTAATCCTAACGTTTACTAGCTTGGATATATTGCGCCACCTCCAATGACTCCCAAAGAGATACTTAAATCCCTGGAAAAGCTCAATACTTTACTATCCATTCGTTTGAATCTACACGAGTACGACAAAATTCCCTTGCAATTCAAGAACTATACGATAAAGTCTGGTCGCGTGACCTTCAAAGTAGCTGGGGAGTTTGAAATCGACTTGACTGTGGCAGATGAGAACCAGGAGTTACAATTCTGGTTCATTGACTTTCGATTTTTATTTTCCCCCTCTCTTAGCGAACTACCACCCCGGCACCAATATCACATAGAGAATAAAGTCAATGCCGCACTAGAAAAAGACGGCCTATCTGGCTGTTATAATTATCTACATGAGATGGTGTTAACCCATAAGATCAGCGAATTCAGGAGACAGGCAGTTGAGCTCTCTAGAAGTACTTGGGTTGATGGGGTTAAGGTTGAGCCACTCCATCGCGCCTTATGCATCCAGTATTGGTTGGATAGATACAAGAAAAATGGACCACGAAGTTGGATCATTTTGGGAGTTCACAGTGGACGGAGGAAGGATGGCTACCATGACCCTAAAACGACAAGCAGACTCTCTATAAGATGGTTTCGAGATTCAAAAGAAGTTAAAGACGTGGACATTCCGTTTGACACTGTTAACATCTCAGCTGAGCAACTCTTGAAGACTGTTATTGCAATGCACGTCAATCACATCTTGGGTTCAACGCACAGCAAATTGGCCGCCAAATCTATATTTGCGAATCGCGAGGCATCCTTGTCACAACACACATCTAAGACTGAGCCAAAGGAGTCTGTGCTCGGTGTACAATTGACGGAAAAACAGCATGTATCAATCACTATAGAACCGGTCACGGGAATTTTCATCTTCAGTCCAGCCTCTCGGATAATTACAACATCACAGAACAAGCTTAACAGTCTGGATCGCGATCTAGCGATGGACGCGCACTTTAACATCGAAAATCTTCGATGTTCAGCCATTTCAGAAGAGCTCATCATCCTTGGCACTAGTGTTGGATGGAGAAAGGCTGAAAGCCCCGGAGTATCTAGAGAAGACCTGAAACGTAAAATTCCGAAAGACACAAAGCAAATCACCTGGTTTAGGAGACCTGGATAGCAAGAGGATTGGCTTGTTGCTGTTACGCTGGGTATGAGTGAGGAAAATTGGTGGTTATTTCAAATATATGTATCATCAAGGGCCTATAATCTTCATACTAATAAGGATAGATCAAAACAATCGACGGGCGTTAAAGTCTTAGCATCTATTCACATACCAATTAAAGCTGCCTCACCGACGCCCTCTTATGTATTTATGTCTACGCTACACATTTTTGCGGGAGGTCTCATCTCGCAATATACTAATCTCAAAGCTCTCCATGATAGGCGCATTCGTCATACTGTTCGACAGTCTGCTCTACCTTCGCCTGTTAAACTTCCTTCAATCTGGATACATATTCCCGGACTATTCCAAGCCAGGGCGAAACCAACAGCGCATAAAACGTGGGCTACAGACTTCCTCAAGCTTAACTTTCAGGGGCTGGAGCCAATTTCAAACCCCCCATCTGTTCCGTCTCAGTCCCCGATTGATGATTCGCAGGTTATTGTTCCTAAGCCTGAGCAGAAGACAGTACTGGTCACAGTTGCGCGTATGGCAGTACCCATTCCAGCTCTTGCGGTCTTGAACGAAAAGATAGATAAAGATATTGCCTTTCAATCTAAAACAGGAGAAATTGCTTTTAGATTGCGGTCTCAAGTTGGCGAGTCGATAATTCCAGCCCTGACAGAGCGTTTATTTCAGATTGAACGCCTTATTTCTTGTACTGCTGTGCTTCGTAAACATGAAAATGTTATTAAATGCGACAGAATTTCACTACAAGAAATCGCATTTTCGTATGGGATGCCGCCAGTAGCTCAGACAGGATTGGTCACTAGCGCAGACAAGACAACGTCTCTTTCATATAGAGCAGTCGTCAGCTTAGGGTTAGTTGAAGGCAAAATGAAACTTACGTTGGAGATGGGTAACCCACATATACGTGTTTTGGATTCTTTGGACAAAGTCTTGAATATTGCGAAGAGTGGATTCGATGCTGTTGCCACTCTTCTTCCACAGACCCTATATTCTTTGCGGGCCTTTGAAACGATAGAAAATGCTTGGGCCCCTCTTCATGATAAGGGTGAAGTATTTGTGTTCGTCAGGGCTTTCGAATGGTTTAGACTACGTTATGTTTTCAAGCCAAGCACTCCCAATATGCCTCCACGAACAGTCTCATTTGAGATCAAAATGTGTCATCGCAAGCAAAAACCATGGTGGCTTGTCCGTCGCACGGAAAAGACTGACAAGAGCATAAGAGGAGACGCAGTTCCGGATGATGAAATTGATGTCCGTTTGAAATCAGTGTGGGACTCCCGAGGGGATGATGACTGGAAGGGCATGCGTACCAGCGCAGTTGGCCGTAATCGTGGCATTGAAACCTGTCTCGAAAAGATTGATGCAGTGATGCGAGATCTCTCTCCAGAAGACCTTGCAGTTCAACCATGGCAGCAATCACAAACGAATACGCAGGTACAAGCTGTAGGACCACAAGGTCAACAACCTTCGCAATCCCAGCAGCAGAGACAATTACAATTGCCCACGCCAGCAAACTCTCAGAATCATCCACAAAGCCAAGGAAATAGCCAAGGACAACAACGGATGCCAACTCCTAATATGAACATGAATCTGAATATGAATCAGAACATGTTAAAGAGAAAATCTTCCGGTCAAGCCATTAACCCTAGGGCGGTTAAGAGAGAGGTGGTAGAAATCGATTAGTAAATTTTGTTTAGGACAAATGAGATGGGGCAACGATATAAATGGGTTTCAAGCATGAATGCATAGGCGCACGAACTCGAATAAGAGATAATTACGTTATGGGAAGATACGAATATGCCTTTTTTTATTTCTTTTTCATCCTGTTACAGTACAACATTATATGAGGGGTGGTTGCAGGCTGGAGGCAACATTCACTTTGCATGGCGTTAAACCTCCCCTCTTTCCTTTCATAATCTGGAGGCGGGGGTAGAGAAGGAGCGGAGATATTGGAGCGCGGGGGGAAATTCAAGCTGTAAAAAGAAAACTTTATTGATGAAGCGGGGTGGCAAGGCGTTTAGTCGGGGGTCCGGCTTCCTTTTTTTTGCTTTTCCGAGGATCTTTCCAGATTTTCTCACAGAGCGGGATGGCGGTGCATTGGATGGGGATTAGTGGTTTTAATGCGAGCCTTTTGCTCTTTTTCGTTGGTTCACGCACTTGTCTTTACTATAGGGGCGGGGGCGAAGAGAGTGGATGAAGAAGCGGGTTCGGGATGGAAAACAAAACGGGAGAGAGTGGTTTGTGTGTACAGGATGGGGATATAAAATGGGGAGGTGAAAAAAGAAACATGATAAATACGATAGGTGAATGGATGGAAATGATAGGGAAGAGGAGATTTAAGCGATATTCTCTTGGGGAATATGAGAGGGGGGATAGGACAGTTGAATGATAAATAGATGATGCATTCCTACATGTATGTATGTATACATGACTTCACTAGCAGTAGTGGTTGGTCAGATAACGTTTATAATAACGTTGGTTTGATATTATCATCTTGTAATGACTTGATATTGGCGTAGGCCGTGAACGCAAAAAGCTCGGTGATAGGTGTGTATGCTGGCTAGCATATCTGTCTACCTGGAAAAACTTGAGAAGAGAAAAGAATAGTTAATCTACCTAAATACCTTTTGCTTGTTCAATTATTACAGCTGCTTATGGGAATGAAGATCTTGAAACTGATTAGGAAGGATATTGTATGCTTTGTATGTAAATATAGATGTCTGATGTTTCATGTATCTGGGGTAATCTGAAATAGAGCTTACGTACTAATTAGGTGGTTACAGAATAGCTGTTTAGTGATCAAAGCTATAGATGGATAGATAGATAGATAGGTAGGTAGGTAGGCATGAAGATGTATATTAGATTTATCACGAGGATAAAGGATTTGAGATATTGGCAGGCAGGTAGGTAGATAGATAGATAGATATATTAATGTGTGTATATCACACACTATCTCCCTCGCGATCTTACAATTTGTTTTCTGAGAATGCTGGGGTTTCGATTTCTGTTTCGATTGATTTTTGCTTCGATTATATATTTGTGGCTTAATGCAAAATGCAAAATGCAAAATACGAAATACAAAATACAAAAATTAATCTTCGCTACAGTGCCTATATTTACCAATCTACCTAGCCAAGTAACTAAAATTCCTTCCTTCCATTCTCGGAAGCGGATCACCTTACATCCATCCATCCATCGGCTATTTCGAAAAGATGATTATTGTATCGGACTACTCACATACCTACTTCTGCTTCGTACATAAAGTATGTATATGTGTGTGTGTTGTACCTCGTATGAAATGATAGGGAACCAGAGTATCGGGACTGAATATCGTCGACGATTTGTTTACGAAATGAATTGTTGCTGGCTGTTTTGGCGGTATGGATGGTGGGCGGGTGCTAGGTGTGAATAGGAAGGAGAGCCGATGGGGGAGGTATTGGGTGGTTGGTTTGGAGGGAGGGCTGGGGAGGGGGTTTGGATGGGTAAATGGGTGGTGGGTGGTGGGTGGAAGGAAGTTGAGAAGGGGGTGGGTTTTTTGATACCGAGGATTCTAATGTGTGGATGAGTGAGTGAATGAATGAATGAATGATCGAATGGATTGAGCTGTTTTGTTAGGTGGTTTTTATGCTTGTTTCTTGGTGTGTGTGAGTGGGTGTTGTATGAGGGTATTTTGTGCTAAGGAGATAGTTGGTTTTCTTGGAGAGTTTTTGGTGGTACAACATAGTGGCATAAGAAAGATTGTGGATAAGTATTTCAAGTCTTGTTCCGTATGTGCTCGTATGATTTATTGAACAAAATCGGTGAGAAGACGGAATATATGAAGGAGTAGAATATCCGAGGAACTAGGGGGTTGTTAATGGGGAAGCGGGTGGTGACCAATTTTAGTACTTGATAATCAGATTATTCTCAAGGCGGAAGAATAACAAGGGCGGAATGATGAAATGTTTTCGAAATCTGACTTGACGTTGCTGATCTTGGGTGTATGGAGTTAGATAGTGATGTATGATAAATGTGATGGTCGATTTGATGTGCAGCGGTAGGGAACCGTTTGATAGTTGATAGTCGCTGCATAACACTTTTCTGGAAATCTTCTAGCGAGTTTCCCGAATTTCTACTGAAGGACCTTTTTGCCGAGCAGAAAATAATGATCGTCTACTCTACTCTGTGCTTTGGATGTGCGATATAAAACAAGTACGTTGTCAAGGAATGCGACGAGTCAGAAAATTAAATTGTACAGTATCAAAATCAGCTTGAGGAAGTCCTCCAACGGTTGAATTATCGTCGTTTCTATCTCATCCTGATTCTTGATCATATGCCACTGTAAATATCCGGGCCGTGGAAAGTTAGATGGGTAAAGGCGATTGGACGTTGTTTTGGCCGAGCTCCGTTCTTGCATGGAAGGCTTCGTCATTGCGGATACTTGCTTGCTAGTAAGTACGAAAGTGTTTTGTAGAATTGTGCATACCTTCTGAATTGCATTGCATCGCTCATTCTCACTATCCATTATTCGAAACTCCAACATACCTACCCAAATATACAAAAATAACCCCATCTAAATGAAACCCCGGCTTCCAAACCATTGAGTAGCATCGTTTTTTCCCGAGTGCACACACATCTTCTCATACATAAAACTTTCTTGGTGCAAGTCTACGCTCAAAATCCAACCAATAAGAAAGGGTGGACTCCAGATTTTCCCTTCAAGTTTTTCACTGGCTTGAATGGCTAGTCATTGACCCCACAGTCTGATCCCAAATGGAACCACAAGAACCTCGAAATAACGTGGTGGGAGGGGATGTGAGCGGGTGCATGACCCTGATCCTTGACTCTTCACAAGGTATGCTTTAGAGGGAAGTTATGTACACAGTACAGAGTATACACTGTAGATGTGGTGCGGAGTGTACTCCGTTGAGAGAACAATGATGAGTTTTGAACGAGGAGAGATGGGGATTTGGAATGTGTTGGATGGCCTGTTTGCGGAAGATAGAGATTTGAATTATTGGGGGGGAAAGAGAAAAGAAGCTTTGAGAAGTAAGCCAAGTAGAAGTAAGCAAACTCGCAAAGTAGGTCAGTGTAAGTAGGTGCTAGGTACCTTTATGCGAGCAGGCGAAGGCGTATCGTATCGGTTTGGATCCTGCAGAAGTAAGAGATGCAGAGGGAATATAATTGATTGGGTATTGAAGGGATGAGATGCATATTCATAACATTCTTCGGTGGGACGAACCCGCAGAGGGATGCTCATTGTAGACGGTGGCTTTTGACTTGCATCGGGGAGTGTTGCAAAGTTGCAGCTTCCTTCGACCTTCTCTCTCACTTCTTCCTCGTCAAAGGAAGCTTGGCTTGTGGTACAGCTTATAGGTAGGTTAATTGACACCTCAGCATACTCTCCGTTTAATTTAAACGTGCAGGTACAATACCGTGGAAAAGAAACGGCCAATTAACAGGAAATTGACGGGCTAGAAGTATGAAGGAAGATATCGAGTTCATCGTAGGCACAATCTAAAATGCTAATCGATAGATATGTATAATATATGTATAATGTACCAAATACTCGGTAGAAGCGTCTACTCGACTCAACCACCATGTTAATCGATAGTATCTTCCTAGTCGTCTTCGTCCACATAGAATAGCCATTATAACGACCCGTAAGCGTTGGTAACTGTGAGTTAGAGTTTGGGGTTTTACGATGCTAGTGAGTAAGTAGTTCTAGCTGATGTATTGGCATTGGTGCACCTTGGTAATTAGATATTATTTTTCTGGAATATGGACAATTACCACATTGCAATTGCCTGGTGCACCGACTACCCAGGTAATAAATCCGATAATATACAATATATCTTCTCTTATATCAGCCTCTCCTTTCATTTCTTATTACAACATAATTATTAGAATAGCAGATTTACAATTCACTTGGAAGATGGTTTGTATGGGTAGAATAGAAGCCAAAGGAGTTTAGGTCATTCAATGGTCTCTCTCTGTCTCTCTCTCTCTCTCTCTCTCGCGCGCGCGCGCCCTCCCTTCCCATCCTTCAAGCATCGAAGTATCCAAGTCCAAGCCATGACCAAGGCTCGATCAAACCAAACCTAGGAACTTCTTCACACTCCGTCTACAGGTACGCCTTTCTCTTTGCCCCATTCATCTTAGGTACTACATTATCTCCACTAGATTTATTCGTTCAATCTTTCCTCAGACTCGGATTCAGATTCAGATGCAGAAGATCTACAGTACACATACACATACACATACACATACACATACACATACAAATACACATACACATACACATACACACACACGCATTTCAATTCACATATCCATTTGTCTCCTTTGATCTTGGGATCTTTTGATCACATTCACATATACCATCAATTATTGGTAAATCATTCCATTCAATTCTCACAAATCTGACCTCCTGAAGAGACAAGGCTTCCACCCCACGTTTTACGCCTCTGATGTGCAGCATTGGTGTAACTACTCACTAGAATCAGCGAACCATCTCATCATCCTCCCTTAAGCTTGCTTTGCTTTTTGCAGATGAAGATCAATTCTGCTACAAATTATTCGAATTCGAATAAACCATTTGCGCATGAGTACAACTCAAGATAACCACTTCATACTTTTTGGGTTTCTCAGTCGCGCCGCGCGAACCGTGAACGGTAAACGACAAGGTCGAGAATCTCCCACGAGGTCGGAATACCAGAAATATGACGTCTATAATTCGAATGCTTTCGCCTGTTGTCAGTCAATTCTTTCCTTTCGTCTTGATGCTGTGGAGGAATGGTGCTGGTCTGCTATCACTGCGGAGGAGTTCCGGCGCAGTCAGGGTCGAGGACTCTCTAAATAGTATCATTTACTGACAATTGGTTTTTTGTATAGACGGACAGAAATGGAAATACAGGTCGAAAAGGTCAAGATGTCGAGCCTGAACCCGAAATTACTCCACTGGTGAAGATGTTACAGAATGCAGGTCCCATACGGCCGGACGGAAGTGACAAATTCTTTGGTTTAGAAAATGTATGCTTTTCCTCGAATCTACTCCCAATTACTTTATACTGACTTCGTGAAATTAGTTCGGAAATACATGGTTCGTTTTTTGAAATTGATCCTATCTCAATGATACTAATGCATCTCAGTTATGCCAATTCGATTTTACAGGCGCTATACTATTCAGTCCCGTTTAGAGAAAATGTTGTTAAATACCCTCCGCATTCCCCTTCTGATACCCCCAATGGACATTTACCAAAATTAATTGTTCCAACGAGAGCTCCGCCACCAAACGGAGTGTCATTGTCGACGGCCAAACCGAAAGGCATATCGGCTGCCGAAGCCCTGAAAAGAAGACAAGCTGTGAACTCTGGCCAACCCGGACCTGGCGCACCAGGTACTCGACCAGAAGATAAGCCAGATTCGCCCGAATACAAGAAGAAACATACGATGATGACAGGCCCGATATTAGAAATTACCACGGAACATGCAAGTTCATATGGCATGGAGGAAACGACTTTTACAGCCTTGAAGGATATATTTGTGGCCATGATATCACATCCCTCTCGGACAGGTGTCGTAAGCCCCCAAAGGTTCTTGGAAGTTTTCAGAAGAGACAATGAGATGTTTCGGACATCGATGCACCAAGATGCTCACGAATTTTATGGATTGATGCTTAATGCAGTTATCAATAACGTCGAAGACAATGCTCGACACTTAAAGGACTCGGTAGCGCTCCAAGAAAAGGAAGGACTTAATGATTCAATGACAGCTGCCGTGCGATCAGTTGCAGATTCCATGGGCTTGGCAAGTGGAGCGCAATCTCCAGGAACGAAATGGGTTCATGATATATTTGAAGGAAAGATGGTCTCGGAAACGAAATGCTTAACATGCGAAACTACATCACAGCGCGATGAGACATTCCTGGACCTTTCAATTGATTTGGAGAAAAATTCCTCCGTTACATCTTGCTTGCAAAAGTTTTCGGCCGAGGAAATGCTATGCGAGAAGAATAAATTTCATTGCGATACTTGCGGTGGTTTACAGGAAGCAGAGAAACGTATGAAGATCAAAACTTTACCAAAAGTTTTAGTGCTTCACCTGAAGAGATTCAAGTGGACTGATGATTTGACCCGATTACAAAAGTTATTTTACACTGTCAACTATCCATATCATTTACGCATGTTCAACACAACTGATGATGCGGAGGATCCTGATCGACTGTATGAACTTTATGCCGTGGTTGTACATATTGGCACAAACGCCTTTCACGGACATTATGTTGCAGTAATCAAGACTGAAGATAGAGGATGGTTACTTTTTGACGACGAGATGGTAGAACCGGTAGATAAAAGTTTTGTACGACAATTCTTTGGGGATAAACCAGGACAGGCCTGCGCCTATGTATTATTCTATCGAGAAACTACAGTGGAGGCAATGCGAAGAGATCAAGAAGCTGAAGGTCTCGATCTAATCGCTTCCGCTTCTGATATAGCAGATATTTCATCGGGGCAGCTTCAACAAAACGGCACCTCTCTATCTTCCAACTCGAAACAGGTTTTAGCAACACCCAGCACACCAATCGAAAGCGACACTAATGGATTTGGATCCCTCGACCATGCATTAACAGCACCTATGGTGACTTCTTCTATTTCGGGCAATCCGGTTCCAACTCGAGTTCCTTCTTCACCTCTTGATACCTTCAAGTCTAAATCTAAAGAAGACAAGGGACGAGAAAAGAAAGCCGAGAAAGAAGCTGAGAAAGCGGAAAAGTCCCGAAAGGCTGCTGACAAAGCTGCTGAAAAGGCTGCTGCCAAAGAGAGAAAGGAAGCTGAAAAGGCAACTAAAGATGCCGAGAAAGCAAGCAAAGTAGCACAAGAAGCTGAAACGAAAAAGGCTATGGCTCTCAGCAAACAAACGGGAATCGAGGAAATCAAAAGACGACAATCGGAAGCTAATATCCAAAAGGAAAACAATGGGAACAGCAATGAAAAGAGTGATGGAAAGGGATTTGGTAGTTTAAATCTGAATAGAAGTCATAAAGGGAGTAAGAGTATGAGTAGAAAGAGTTTTGGATTTTTAAGTAAGAATGGAGAGAAGGAAAAGGAGAAGAATGGGGAAAAGAGTGAAGAAAATAACAATATACCCGAACCGAGCAACAATATGGCGGTTGAAGGAACGGCGGGCCCGCAAACACCGGAGAGACATGAGAAGGTTAAAAATGCACGGTTTTCGTTTGGATTGGGACGGAAGAAGAGTAATATGTGGAGTCCGACTGTGGATAATTAGGATGTATCTATCTGACATTTTTGCAGGGGATGATGAGAAGAGAGAGATGAGGGAGATGAGGGAGATGAGGGAGAGGCGTAAGGGGTCGGGGTCGGGGCTAGGTTGTTTTTCTTGATGTTGATTGAGAAAAGTCGAGAAAGAAATGTTTGGATCTCATATGAGGCTTGCGATTGGGAATTGGTATGGATATTAAGTGTGGGAACATATTCGCATGGACGCGCATGGTTGATATTGAACTTTGTTTTATTTATACTTTATATGCTTGCTTGCACGTCCGCACGTATTTGTGCATGCATGCTATGGAAAGGAAGGCGAGCATGGGAAAGAGGGGTTTAGGTGAAATAGGAAATGGAATGGGTGGGAAAAAGAATGTGTGGATTTGTTGTCTATGATACTTGTATATTCTGTTGATCCTCATATACCTCATATACCATACCTATCTGTTACACATATACTGTAAAGTTTTTGGAGAGGCGTGGGTTGAATATACAGCTAGTCGATGTACGGTCTGTAAATAGCAAATAGTCAAGGATTGCAAATGAGAAATCGAATATCATACAATGGAGACTACAGGAGGTGCTTAATAACATTGTAATATCTCTTAAACCCCCCCCCC
>PHWZ01000596.1:0-19369 GCA_004379285.1 Botryotinia calthae
GATGGGATAGAGGATGTGTTGATGAGAACTGGTTTACTTTAGTTTGGTTTAGTTGATTGAGAAAGTTATTGCTTCAGATTGACTTGACTACAAGAGGAGGGTTGGCGAGATAGATTTTTTATATTATTAGTTTGGGGGAAATGATGGGTTATTGTATTTGTATATTTTTCTGTTTGTGTCTATCTATCTATATTTATATGTCTTCCTGAGGAGGGGAAGGTAAATACAACGCGTGTGTGTGTGTGAGTGAGAGAGTGTGTGGTGTTGTGAAGAAAAGAAATGAAAAAGAGTGAGATTGTATGGAAATGAAAAAGAGAAATGGAAAGAAAAGAAAGGCAAAGAAAGAAATCCAACAATATATAATGTCCAAAAAGTCTGGTTGATCTAAAATAATTGAGAGAGGGGGGGGAGAGAAAGATGTTAGAAGAGAAAGAGAAAGGAAAATAATTCCAACGCAAACGAACGGTTTAATCGAGGGTAATCCAAAATATTCAAGAGAAAAACAGAAAAAAATGAGATAAGCAAAGAAGATATTATAAAAGAAAGAGAAAGAAAAATAAGTCCAACGCAAATGAGTAGGCAGTATGACTGGGGTATCCAAAATTGGATCGAAGAAATGATCTCTTGACATCGTTTCTAAGGATAACCGAGATGTACAGCGGAGATATGAATAGTAGAGAGAGGTACAAGAGATTTCGTGATGATACAGGAGTGTATGAAGAGTGGTGATGCGGATGCTTCTATTCGGCTGTTTGGGAGATGGATGGATGCCGTAAAAGAGAGGAAATCAACGCTTAGCGCTGAGGCGAAGTATTAGGAGCTCGTGGCGCCGGCGGCGACTGCGACGATCTCTGTCTCCCCACAGAACCATACCCCGTATTCTGCGGGACCACCGCATGATACTCCGAATCCAACGCGCTTATTTGGTTCTCAACCGCGTCGAATCGATAGTGCAAATTATTGATTCTTCGGTCTAAGTCTTCGTTTGCGGCGTCGCTTCCTTCCATGCCGGATCGCGCGTTTGCGTCTTGTTCTTGGTGGAGATAAGCGATGCGGCGCTGGATTCGTAGCTTTTCGGCGGCGCAGTCGTCGTAGTTCAGGGTGGAGATGGGGGTTTGTGAGGGGATGTCGTAGGCCTCGGAGGAGGAGTTGTCGAAACTTGGCATTTTAACTGTGGATTGGGGGTTGAGACTGAGGTTTGAGTAGGACTAGAAGATTTAAGGTGTTTGATGATGGGTTTTCGGGAGATTGGTATGTTTAGGTAAGTGTTCAAGGAGAAGATTGAAGGAATTGTCAAAGTGAAATTTGAACTGAGAGGTTTTGTTTGAGATTGATTCAGTTTGGACTTGTAGATCTAAATGCTCGATATCGATACTTCAAAAGAAAGGTCTCTTCAAATGGGGTAACAGAAACTATTTATGCCTTTTTAGACATATCTATCACATATCTTGGAGTCATTAGTATAGAGAGATGGTCAGAGATGTATTACGTTGAAAAGATAGGTTTCCATGTGTTATATGGGGGATTTTGGGGGATTTTGAGGTTTCCATGTGGGAAAAGGGGTAGCTCGCGTGGGAAGCTCGTGGGAAGCTCGTGGGTGTGGGGTATTTGGGAGATGTAGTCATGATTCTTTGGAGGTTACGGGCTTCTTTAAAGATATTTTGGGAAGCGGATATCAAAGTGTTGGGTCATAAACATAGATGGAGTCATTAGTATGAAGTTTGATACTGTGATGTCTCTGTTTGATTATTGTCTCCTAAAGAGATTTGATGTTGTAGGAGGTGCTGACCCATTCAGAGAAATTTTGACTTGTGAATATAGGGTATCTTATAGTTTATTCACCGTCTGAAATTCGATCTAGTGCTTAGGACAGTTTCTGGTATTAACCATTCACAATCTGGTACTACGAAAGTGTTCATTCACAATATAACTGCAGGCACAAAAGATATACTATCACTTGATAAACATGTTTTCGATCCCTCTATCTCTAATCCCCAAGTCCTACAGCAATATAAGCATACCAGATACAGACAACCCAATCAACCAATAAATTCAAGTAATTTCACCAAAACAAAACAAGATGACCCCCTTCTCCCACCCTACCACTACCCACATCCCATCCACCTCTCTCCCTCACACAATCCAACCCTTCCCCATCTTCCAACACTCGTGCGACTCTAACATCTACAATAGCAAGCAACTCCGCACCCTCTGGACCAGCGCCCAACAAACCCAAAACATGAATGAGATGAGCCGTATCTCGGTATTGATCCAACATCACTATATAATTCTCAACCAATATCGGGATCGAATTCTAGAGTATGCGACACAGGAACACGGTGTGAATGAAGGGAAGAGAAATGAATTGAGAGGGAATTTATGGCAGGAATATAAGACAATTAGTCTGCATAGAAAACCCAATGGATGGGGTCCCACCCACTGGGTAATAGTCCCAATAAATAGGTAATAGGCCTTATTGGGTACCCAATAGATAAATAGGATTTTCAAAAACCTATCCCATTACCCAATAAGTACTCATATCACACCACCTTTATTTTACCACCAATAAAATCATTCTGCTAATCAAAGCTAATCCCAATTAGTCAAGTCGATATAATATAATTATCCAATTTTTCATTCTGTATACTAGAAAACTATATCTATATACTATTCATTAAACCTATTGAGATTTTAACAACCCATTGGGTAATCTATAAATAGGATATCCATTTGCTATATTATTTACCCAACCTATGGGGTCCCAATGAATGGGATGTTGGATCGAAAACCCATCCCATAGGACCTCATTTTACAGCCTAGAGACAATGGGGATGACGATATTGGAGGTTGAGAGATTTTTGAGAAGGTGTGGGAGGTTTGGCAGGGTTTAGTTTTGGGGATTGGGTATGGGGATGAGGAGTTGAGCGTTTCGTGTGGGAAACTGAGAGGAAGAGTTATACATAGAATGAATGGGTTTGATTAGTAGTGAAGCTCACTTATTGTATGTAGTGTCTTCACTCATAGAGGAGATAATAACAGAATATCAATATTGCCCATCATCTTCACCCTTGTGACTACCACAATATGATATATCGCCAGCGGATGGATGAATTTGTGAGACGGGGAGAAACTTAGATTTGAGGATAGCTACTGCAATATTACTTCAAAAGCTCTTGGATTTTGTTGAAAGGCTTTCTCTACATCAAATAATATTCAGACTAATTGTGATTTTTCCCAATTTAAAGAAAGTTTCCACACCCGCTGTTACTTCAAGATTACAGAGTTCAAGTTGACAAGTTTAATTACATTCTCTGAGCTATTCAAAATATCAAGACAGCATGAATTATATCTCTAAAGCCGTAATTTCATCAAAAATCCAAGGAAACATCATTAGTTCAATGCTTTAAGCGAGCGAATCAAATCTCCACGCCGCCACTACAGCCTTAAACCCAAAGACAGCAAAGTCCATGCTATTCGAGGGATCAAGAAACTCTTCCTTCTTCCTCAAATTCTGAATTCGCTTCTATGCTACGCCTTTTTCTCGGAAATTCCGCGAAGAAAAAGATAAGCAATGTATTCCCTGAAAGACAATCCGCAGTTGTGAGCTCTCTCGAGCTTCTAGAGGAGAATTCTTGGTGGATGTTAGGGTTTCTCTGTACTTAGAGATTCTGCAGTCACTATGCCATAATTGTATTATTGATTTGTATTTTCTCTGTAGAAGTATATTTGGGTCCTTGACATACAATGTCGGAGTCATTCAAAAACAAAAGGGGGTGGTGGTGGAGCTACTAGAACTCAAGTAATCTACTTACTAATCACTGGACTTTTACTCACTCGTCAAGGAGAATAGACAACAAGCACGCAGTGAATGAGATAGATCAAAGTACTTGCATTCTACAAGTAAGAAACTCTTGTGCTAGATATTCAGCATAGCAAGTCATCCAAGCCCTTCTTCTATTCACAACTGAAGTGGTATATCTATCACTTATTCACTATCATCATTCTAGGTAGTCTATTTATATCATGAGATGTTATAACTTATGACGGAGTCATGTTGGAGATATTCCAGGTCATGATACTAAATTCGTAACAGTCACATATAAAGAGACCCGCACTTCCAATAAAATATCCGACACTACATATGGAGGCGCATGCGGATTGGTTTGGTTACAACTCTCATTTGATATATTTTTAATTATTTGGAATCAATGATGAGGTATGAAATGAATTCCTTTGGTAGGATTATTTATTATAAGATACTCTATCTATTGTATCGAACAGAAGTTTCAAATTCTTAATTATAAAAAAGGTGATGTAGTTGATGATGATGATGATGATTGACTAAGTGAAGGGGGAATATTATGTGATTATACTCTCTCCACCTTTCCCCCAAATGATAGATTATGTGATCCATTCTTTTTCGATTCTTTTATCTTTATTTCTAGTCAATTTCTTCAGTAAGTAAAGTTTCAACCAGGTTTGAGAAGATTAGACTAAGAGTAGAATCAATTCTGTCGATTTCTTCTAGAAAAGTTTGCGTCACATGACCCCCCCCCCCCCCNNNNCCCCCCCCCCATCCTTCCTTATCCAAAGGGGGAAAAATCATATTTCCGCTCGGTGTATATAAAAGAGCGTATATCAATCAAAAGTCCTATCGAAGGAACTTCAATTATACAGTGCTGTGGTGGATATTTAATTAAAAATATATCAAGTGGGAGTTGTGACCAAACTGATCCGCATGCGCTTCCATGACTACATCCTCAATTTGTGGATTTTCATGACATGTGAATAAACTCTACATACAAAATACTTTGGCGCTCTCATAGATGTTCAGAGCCGGTACCATGAATATATAGTTAAGCAATCACATGTATATCAAACAAGCAGAAGTTGTGCGACGATGACCCCTATGAAAATGAAGAAGTATATTCAATCTAAAAATCACGCTTGCTATTGATATTCCTCCCCTATGAGCATTATACTCATACTATCACCAAACCCCTCACAAAAACAAAAAATGGACCAAACTAATGAATATCCAGAACCGACACCAAAGAAACTCCCCTCATAACTCCAATCTGATACTGAAAAAAATAAAACCCACCCTGCAAATCCATACTAGAAACATATCCAGGATATCACATACATCCACCGTTCCCAACTCCCTCCTATTCATCGTCGTGATCCCAAATCATCCTCAATCTGCTTTTTCCTGCCCTCCAACTTATTCAATTCCTTTCTCAATTTCTTTTCTTGATCACTCGCCGCCTTCCTAGCATACGTCTCTGACAATTTTCTCTCTCTATTCCTACTCTCTTCTGCCCTATTACCTAGTGCCGCTTTCGCTTTTGTTCGATGAGCCTTCTCCGTCGAGTACCTTCTATCTTCCTCTGCAAACCTCGCTTGGTATTCTGCCTCTTCCTCTGCTTCTCTTTCTTGTTTCTTAGTAGCCTTCCATTGATCATCTCGAGTTCTTGCTGCGTTCTCCCTGCCTGTCCTTTTTTGATATGCTTTCCATCCCTCTGTGGCTCGCTGCTCTGTCTTCCTATCTTTTTCTTCCTTTTCTAACCTTTTCCTTTCAATCATAGCTGCTGCAAACTTGGTCTTTTTTTCTTTTCTCTCATTTTCCTTTGGAATCCTTCTCCGCTTTTTCTCCTCATTCTTTTCCTTCTCCCTCGCCACCTTCTCATCTCTGATTTTATCCTTGATAGCAGCTGTTTCTTGCATAATATATGGTCGCCTTTCAAACTCCTCTCTCTCCTCATTCTCTCTTCTCTCTGTGACGTTCCTCGCCACCTCCTCCGTCTCTTCTCGCTCTCTCGTCTTCCGAACATTTGCCTGGGCTTCCAATTCTTTTAACGAGCCATCTACCCCGTCAAAACTTAGCTTCAAGAAAGGATTCCTACATGCCTCTGGAGAGGCGACCATGGCTAATTTCTGCCTGTAATTCGCAATCCTCAACAGCATATCAGAAGGATCAATTCCTCTGTCATCCCACTCTCGGCGTGTATCTGCTATACCGTCTTCCAGATCTTGCATATGTGAACTTATTTCCTCAAACCTACCATGCGGCTGATGGTGAGTGGATGTATGGGGGTTGATTGAGGAATGATCCTCCGTAACTTCGCGGCTAACGTCGGACGATCCAGAACCATAAGACCCAGTATCATACAATCCAGTGCCATAAGATCCAGTGCCATAAGATTTAGTGCCATACGACCCGGAACCATCCGAATCATAATCATCCGAATCATAATCATCCGAATCATAATCATCCGATTCGACAACAGTAGACCCAGAATACAACGATCTAGGCCTAGATCTCAACGAACGATATAATCCAGAACCAGGTGAGCCAGGCGCGACTGTACGGTAGATCGAGGCAGGTCTCCCACCAGCTCGACTAGCAGCTGCAGATCTTATCGACATGGGCATATTTCGTAACCCTGTAATATTGTTGAATGTAAGAAGATGTGATTAAATCTAAAAGTTTTGAGGGATCAGAGTAGACTTTTCCTCATTCGAAGACAATAAACGCTGCAATGGAGGTGACAAGATGCAATACGATCCGATCCGATCCGCCGTGACGCAGTCCAAAATGAGGCGAAGTGAAGCCCAGAGACGTGAGGTAAAGCAAAGTGAAATAATTATAGAGAATATAAGAGAAGAGGAGGAAGAACGCAAGAGATGTGAAACAAGCCAGCCCAACGTTTTCGCAAGCTTAATTTGTTTCCAAAAACTATTCTGTCCGGTTGTCAACATCAGCATCAATATCAAAACACATAAGAATCAATGTATCAAAAGAATAGAGACATATAGCATGAGTGCAGACTCCGCACTAAACACACCCACACTCACTCACACCTCCACCTACCAACACATATAATAACAATGCGTCATAACCATGAATGCCAATGACATGAAGATCAATCCTAACCATTTAGCCCAACGAGTCATATCACAAATGAAGAGTGAGTGAGTGAGTCTTGAGAAGATTAATTACTCACGCAGGGCTGTAATTCTACCCGACGATTACTTTGATGTAATATGAAACAACAGTACAATTATAAAAGACAGATTCCTACACTTAGGAGAGGAAAACCTACTCACCCATCACA
The DNA here is from genome assembly GCA_004379285.1 of Botryotinia calthae. Taxonomy (NCBI): domain Eukaryota; kingdom Fungi; phylum Ascomycota; class Leotiomycetes; order Helotiales; family Sclerotiniaceae; genus Botryotinia; species Botryotinia calthae. The sequence goes on from PHWZ01000596.1 coordinate 7,119, forward strand.
TCCGACCCAACACCTCAGTACATACTACATCTTCCCCAAATACTCAAATACCCAAGCATCCACCCACACAGAGAATTATTGTTCCATCCAAATAGTATCTATCCATCTACAACACGACCTTGAAGTCGCGATAGATAAATCCCACACCGGCGAGATAGACAAACAAACAAAACCAAGGTTAAAACAAGAAACAAGAAGAAGCCAAAGACCGTCACTCAAGACAATCAAAGATTAACTTAATAGCTGCAATGCAAGACAAAGCAAAGAAATACTCCCTCATCTACACATACTTCAATCCCAAGTGCGATTCCACACTCTCACTTTGGGTTGAATTGGTTTCTCTTCTTCAAAGATTGTAAGATCGTAATCTTTAGACTACGTAGGCCAATCCTCCTGTTCTTACTTCCACATTCGTAAACTTTTAATTAGCATCTTCCTATTAAAGCCATATGTTTTTCCACTTAGGATATAATATACTCGGTTCTTGACAAGAATATTGGAAAAATAATATCCAGAATATACCTAGGTATCAACGTACAGTATACACTCCACTCGCAAATTTAAATCATACAGATTTAATCATGATTAACATACCCAGAAGAAATCTTATTTATTTTAAAATCTCTATGTAAAATTGAATTGTTCAATTCAGTCAATGTCATATCATAATCGCAGACCCAGGCTCCATGTGCTATGCTAAGCTATGCCGTACTATGCTGTCCAATTCCTCACAGGAAATATAAAATCAAGTGCTCTGGTTTAATCTGTCCATCTTTTTAGAAAGACTTGGGTATCATTTTTGAATTAAAGAAGAAAAGTTGTTACAGTGACGACGACAATAGCCATCAGAGAAAAGTGACCATTAATCTGGTTTCCACTTGAAGTTTGAGTGGAAATAGAAGATGCAGATGACGCCAATACAGCTGTTCCAGAAGACTGAGCGCTAGCTGAGGCTGATGCTTCTGGGAGCAAAGGATCCAAGGTTCCTGTTTGAGCAGCAGAAACTACGGAGCGTGTGTTAGATAGAGATTCAGAAGTAAAAGTGGTTACTGTGGATTCAGTAGCAGAAGTGGTTATTGTGGATCCAGAGCCAGAAAAAACGACGCTGGTAGGATCGACAATGGAAGTGCTAGTTCTATATACGGGGGTTTGTGCAGTAGGGGTAGGGGTAAGAGTAGAGGTAAGCCCACCAGAAGAAGATGTTGATGTTGCCGAGGATGTAACAGCTTTCTTCTGCGCCAAACCTATAACTATTAGTATATGAGCAAAAATTGAGGCATAGAATAAACTTACCAACACGATCTTGATCGACGTCAAACAAGGCATACACGTTCTTGAAGAAAGTATCGCCAATTAACCACGAGTTCGTGTCAACCACAGCCACAGCATAGACATTGCTTGTACACACCCCATCCACCGAAGGCCCTACCCAATCTACAGATGAAACATTATAGGTAACTCCAGAGAATGTAAAGGAGATAGATGTGGTGGTAGAACAAGGTACTGTCCATGTGTTATTGTCTGTGGTAACAGCATTGGGTACAAGTGCATGGAATGCTATCACATCTGTTGGTTGTCCAAAGATGTAAGATGTTCCACTATCGAGATAGCCCAATCTCCCGGTAGTACTAAATTGAGCATTGCCAACTCCCACGTTATCAAGAGGAAGAGCCCAATGATTTGGGCCGTTTTTTGCGACACTTGTGTAACTTAAACCGCCACTATATCGTGAAGTATCCGGGGCGCCGAAGTTAATTTCTCCAGTATTTGTACCATCCGAGGCACGATTTAAGTCCATTCCAAATACATTGGCCTTGAGAGATTTCGAGCTAGCAATTGTCTGCAAGAAATTGGGAACTGGACCAGTTTGTTGGGATAACCCTAGAATGCCGGAAAATGGAAAAGAGTTGAACTGATCACTAGTTTTATTGGCAATTCCTAGAGTTAAAGAAAGACTCATGCCGGCAAAATTGATTGTGTCGGTAGCATATGTTCCAGTGACATGGCCGGATCCGTACGCAATATCCAAATCCATATTGACCGATTTATAAGTCGAAGAGTCTGCTGCACCGAAGGAAGCACGAGTCTTGCATGCACTAGAGGTACAATCAGGGCCCATAACCCAGCTTGTTCCAGCTCCTGTATCGAGCAACATCAACAAAGGATCATTCTTGCTCCCTAGTTCCACCTGAGCAAAATATGAGAAATCAGTCCCGGTCTGCAGGATTCCGGCGCTGTTTGTCTGTGAAGGAGTTGCTGCAGACTGAATTGATGATGATAAATCGTCATATTTCACAAGATTGGATTTACGCTCTTCGACTTTAGTAGCTTTGAGTCCCATTCCAGGGTTATATTTGCGAATAAGTCGATCTGTGAGCTCGCGAATCTGAACATCTCTAGGTTTATTGGCCTTGAAATAGTGAGTTAGCCAAACAAAATCAAATCGAACCATCTTTAACTTACAGATGGGAGCTTTTGGACAAGCTTGAGAACAGCATTGTTCTCACGACTTTCCCCGCTTCTCTTGGATGTATCTGGGAAAGACTTGTATGATTTGTGCCTCCATTCAGGGACAAAAGGGTAAAATGCCGTGGAGAATTGGAAGAGTGTAAATAGTGCGAGCAAGACGAACTTGAAGGACCACATGATTGGTGATATAATGAAGTATCTCAAGGAAGTGGGGTCTCGAAATCAGCCGAGGGCCAGAACACAAGTCGAACTTTCGAGCGATGAATGTCGATTGTGATGCAGAACTTTGCGAAATTGGGTATTTTGTGAAGGTGAATCACCAACGAAGTATGTACTCAATTGGAGGTGGTAGATCTGAATGCCTGGAGACCTCGACCGTGAATATTTGGTGATGGAGAAAAGAGTGTTCTCGGGGGGGAATTCGAATCAGGTATTGTCTCTTTGGTACGATCAAATGGTTTGGATCGTATCATCCACTGATGGGTGAATTTGGGATGAGCCTGACTAGAGTACCGGACCCTCTGGATTCTTGTTTAATATTAGATATTATGATTGTCGTGTGATAGATATAGATAATAGATGGATATAATTAAAAATGCCAAGCTGGTCAAAGACAGTGAAGCCGTCAACTGTGCTTGTTACGATTGAATATGTACGAGAGTGTAGAAGGAAATGAGCCAAAGTCGTGAATGCCAATTGTGAGATCCGTATGGCAGCTTGAAGATAAGAAAAAAGATGTCCCCTCCAGAGAAGCCGACTATGATCTATGAAGATATGCGGGATGTGGTGAGATCAGGAAGAGGCAGACGGAGACGGAGATGGGGATGGAGATGGAGATGGAGATGGAGAGAGAGGTAGGGGAGGGGAGGAGAGAGTTTAAAAAGGAAGTATGAAGCGTGGAAGTAGGAAAGAAGAGGTTGTTGCATGGCATTGCTTGGACTTGGCATGCTCGATTTGCTCTTTGATTCGCTGCTAGGTCTGCTACTTGGCTGTTCCTGACTACTTCGTGCTAGGAATTGCATATTTTAAAATCCAGAATCCGAAGGTTGCATCAAAATGAATCAACGTGGAGGGAGCTCTGACTAGCGTCTGTTCCTGGTGGGAAACCGTAGGCTAAAGTCCAATTGGGTTAAGCGTGTTGATCGATTCGGCGATCATTAATCTCTGCTGCTCCGATTAGTTCCAGCATTTAACTGATTCAAGACCCTTTCATATGTTCTTCTCCCTTTTGCACTCTTTCGGCCTCGTTTTAATATTTCTTTTAATCAGGGGTCAAAGATCTACTTCCTTAACGTACTTACATGCTCAGAAGCTAAGCTTATGCTTTATTGTGAGTGGTTGCCAACCGCATCTGTGGCCTTCAAAACTGCATTGACAGTCTAGGGCCTAGGCAGAATCAACCCACTTCAACCCACCGAGCCACCCAGATATCATCCCATGTTGTGGATGTACATACCTAAGTATGTATGATATCGTCATCAGCAGCGATGGCTCCTCTCCAAGTGAGGGGGAAAGAGAACTGACTGACTATCAATCACTCTTGGCTGTTACGGGCTGGGAGAAAGAAGGGAGTGGATGGATCGAATGAGTGAGAAAGGAGGCCGATGCGATAAGAATTCACATCCTACCTAGTACACAGAGTTTGGATTGTTGATAATCCAAACTTCTAGATCACTGTCTTCCTAGGTACCTGCCTCCCTACCTCTCTCTCTAGGCACTAGCGCTTTTTGCGTTTACGTATTGCTAAACACAGCCAAAAAAAAAAATACACATCTACCACTACTAGGTATCTAGGTTAGTCATTTCAATGCAACTCTATAGCCAATTTTGGATATTAATACATCAAAGTCAATTCCATTAAGCCAATCATAATTTCCTGAATAATGGGATTTTTCTAAATTACGACGACTTCACCGTCTGTGCTGAACGCCACATTGAGTATCTGAGAGAAGACCCATGGGCAACTGGAGATGCCACTCGAGATTCGAGACTGTTCTGACTTTTTAATTGGTAATATACCTTTTTCAATTAACGAACCGTCTGAACTCTGAAACATAGACTCTGATCTCTCACGAGTCACTGCGAGACTACTTCAATCGTAATCATGACCCTCTCTCGAGCCTCTACGGGCCCTACCGTGAGCGAAAAAGACGTTCCTGTCTTGGCCACCCAATTGTCTTGTTATACCAATATTTCCTTTTCGTATGTTGGCAGAGACCAACCGAATTAGACGTCGCTACTGCAAAAAGCCATGTTCGTGTTGCACCCGTGGCGCAAACCAACCAGTCCGTTCAGATCTTGGTGGCGCTGTGAATCCCCCAGAAATGTTTCAATGCATGGGCCCCTATTGTGAAAATATTTGATGAATATGTTAATGGTCTCAATATTTGGGAGATTCTCGAAGTCTTCCAAGATGGGTTCTTTGGTGTTAGGTTGTTTCTAACAAAACAACGATCACAAAATAGTCAATCATCTTTCTATCCTTTACCTCGATTAGAAGGTCTGACATTTAACCGAACATTGAGAAGTCTCCGTACGGGTTTGATTTGGGTGGACAAACGGCTGGTAAAGAGGCACTTTGCATTACGATGTGTTACACTGAAGCCTTGAAACGTTATGTCTTGATGGATTGGGGAACCCGGATATCTGGCCCATATTTCAAATACCATTCATGCGCAGATTGACTTATTCGTTGACCTCTAGCATCATCCGAGGAATTTTTGAAATCTTCCAAGGTTTGTAAAAACGCGAATCTACACTTCTCTGTTATATTTCCAGATGCCACCAAAGTCCTGAGAAATACCCACAAAGATTCCTCTTTCCATCTCAATGAAATTGCCATTCCAAGAACTTCTTCACATATCAAGGACTTTTGGTCAATCGGAGACGTCGCTGATAGAAATGTAGGTGAAGACAGACAGGATAATAGGAAAGACCACCCTGAGGTATCTCCTGGATGTCCCAAACACCATTTCTTTAAATTATGTATTATAGTAAGGTATGTGGGCTCATCATCTTCCACCGATTTCATCAACCACCTCATGTGAGACCATGCATAGTAGTTTCGAGGATGCCTCTCAGCTGCCACCATAACAACCGATGTAAGGTCCCGAGATACAGTAAGAGGTAGATCCTTGGATTGACACAATTCAAGAAGCCATCTCCTATGGCTCCATAACGTCGGTGACTTTGTATGACGATTGAGGTGGGACGTTAAGAGACTATCAACGAAACGTAGCTCGCTCTTCAAATCCATTTCCAGCTCAGAGACAGATTTCGTTCGAATACTTTGTATGAGTCTTTTTCGAGCATTACACGCCGTTAAATGTTCCGGATCTGTGAGGAGAATGACAGAAGTAGCATCCCGGATTTCCTTTGAATATTCGGTGCCCAGATCTTTGAATTTGAAGAACACTTTCCGTGCAACAACAAATGCTTGAACAAGTTTGATTTTGGGTATGCCAACACTGTTCTCAAGGACTACTGTATTGACATTCTCCGGTAATTGACCTTTTCCAAGAAGCTCAAAGTCTATCAGTCCGTGAGAGAGAGAGTAATAAGGACCAAGTACTTTCACGATATCGTCGTAGACTTTTTGAGAGTCGCCAGCATTGATAGATGCAATAGCATCTTTATCAAGTGCTCGTGACATGATGTTGAACTCTGGGGTGGCAGTACAATGTGTGAAGTTATTCAAATGATACTCATCTGACTTACAAAATCTATCAGTTGAATGGGCTTGAGAATTATGACATTCAAAAGGAGTGATTGTTCGCTGTCGTTGAGAAGAGACTACGGTAGTTCTATCGTAGAAATAGTTTCCATTCTCGTGATGACCTCAACATGGTCCGAGCTTCTGAAGCTTCCCTACAAATTACAGCGAGTCGAATATAACAAACAGCCCACCACCAAACGGACACGACACAGTTCCGACAACTACATTTTCAGGAAGTTTTCGAAGAAAGAAGCAGTCGGTTTCGACTACATAGCTTTGAGAACATGCCGTCTGTACTCTTTACATGTTTTCTTCTCCAGCTACTCATCCACCTCGTCAACACTTTTGGTGCAGATGCGATCAATAATCTAGTAAGCTCTCCAAACCTTTCTTCATACCTTTGTTCACCAAGTTCCTTTCCACTTCAATCTCTCTCTATAAAAATAGCTAACCAATCCTAGCTATGGAATCTCTACAATATGTTCCCAACGCCAACATCGCAGTCCGCGGGCGAGCAAAAGAAATTGAAGCGAGAATTTATGAAAGTTCGTCATGAAATGAATGCTACGAGTAGTCAAGACGAATTTGCCAAATGGGCGAAGTTGCGCAGACAGCATGACAAGTTATTTGATCAGTTGGAGAAATCAAGTACGTCTCTACATACCCAAACCTACAAACTTCAATAAGTGGCTCAAATCTAACATCTCGCCCCAGAATCCTCCCTCGATTCCACCAAATCTACCTTCGATTCCTCAGTATCTACACTCCGTTGGTTGGGCACGAATGGTCTACGCATGTTATTACAATTCTGGTTCTCTAAACAAGCTATGTTTTGGTTGCCCAAAGGATGGTTTCCTTATTACGCGGAGTGGTTGTTGAGTTTCCCCAGAGCACCGCTGGGAAGTATCAGTATACAAGCATGGACACTTGCATGCGCAGCTGTGATTTTGTTGGTTAGTGATGCTGTGGTCGCAGTGGTTGCGTTAGCTTTGGGAACACAAACTGGTGCAAAGGCGAAGAAGATGGAGGAACCTATGAAGGCAGGTGGACAAGGTACCGAGAAGCCTGGCAAGAAAGAGTTGTGAAGTTTACATCTCTTGATACGTAGATATCTTTACGACCGCAATGTTGTACGAATATTTTTACATTTTTACGAAACACGAGAATATGATATAAAGAATGTCTCTCAACAATTAAGACGCAAAGATCCTCATAGCTAACGCTGAGATCATGCAACACGAGTGAGATGACTCTTGGCAGAGTACTTGGGGCTTAATCTGGGCATACTTTTTGACTGTGAGAGACCATTGAGAAATAGGTCGCCAAAGCTTCGAAAGTGCCACTACATGTGTCAAATTAATACTATACCTAAGTGTTCCTACAAAGAGACATTGCAGTTCGAGGACAATAGAAGCATACGAGAGAACAGAATCATATTCTCATGCGCAAATACGTTGCTCATGTTCCAAACAACTTATACTTGAGTTTGGCTGATTTGTAGTTGTTAAGAATCAGAGAATGAAAATTTCGAGAATTTATTTATGCGGAATTATTTCGAGACCCCACACTATGGAAACGCTAAAGAGACACTAACTATATGAAGCCACCGCCTTTACCATTGTCCCATGGCAGAATACCTTTGACTATCTTATCGCGAACGTGTTCTGAAGAACTGATTCAAACTGCTAAATCTATGGTACTTTTAACAAGTTGAGTTTCGCACATATACAATGGTGGGAATCTCGTTCGGGACGTATGTACTATTCTTGACTCTTGTCTCGCATTTATTCTCTTAAAGACCTGCAATTCGCAGACTCACAGATCCACAAACTAACTCATCTACAGTATCAAGTCCATCGTAATATTCTTCGGGCCATTGATTCTACCCAAAGCAATCGGCTACATTCGATCGCAGCGCGCAGCTCCTCAAGCCCGCGGTCTCGCAGTTCAACCCGTTCCTCTAAACGTATCTCGCGCTCTCACGATCCTCTTCATAACGTCTCTCGCTTTCCTCATCAAAACCTTCCCTAATTTTACCACTCCCTCGCTCTTCACACTCACCCAGTCCCGTCTACAAATTCCAACCGATGTCCTCTTTACTCGTCTACAGACCTTACGTTCCACTGCTCTTACTCCCAACGACGAAATCCTCAAAAATGCATTTACAAGTAAAGAGTCACGACTCTTATATCTCAAATACGGTCCAGATACCATGATAAACTGTCTCTTCTGCACCCCCGAGGATGCTTCATCATACTTACTCTATTCCCTCGTGAGCATCGCCATACCACATCTTTTCAATCTCTGCGTTCTGGCTCTCGCAACCAGTACCCTCTTTATTGGCAAAGAAGCAAATATCTGGCGCGGAAAAGCCACCACTCTAGCCGGCGCAATCGCTATCCTCGATATCTATCTCGTCACACAATACAAACATACCGATAATTCCACTGCACTCAGACTTGAGGACATCGATCACTTTTACTGGAATATGCAACTTTATCGCAATATAGCATTAGCAGCACTAGATGGGCTCATCGGTTGGGTTCTTTACCTATCTTCTACAAACCGAGCATTCCTCACTCCACCTACGACGGCGGAGAAAATAGAAGCTACGACGAGAATTCTAGACCAAGCGAGAGGAAAATTAACCGCGATGGCATTAATGCGTAACACAACGGTGAGAGATAAAGAGTTGAGGGGAAAAGTAAACGAATATTGGGTGAGAGAAGCGAATGTTATGTCAGAGGTGCTAGAGACTAGGGAGGTTGTGGATGGTGTTAGGAATGCATTGGAGGGTAGAGTTGATTTGGCAGTGGTGCAAAAAGAGGCAGATGCCTTTGCGGAGGCTGTTCTTGGGGGTGTAGGGAACGTGGTTATGTAATTTTATGGTGTTTTTTTGCACACATCAATATATCCTCAATCTTTGTATAGTTAGGATCTTTATCAACACATTTTTTCTTCCGAACAAACCTTCATTGCGGAGAAGCTAAGTCAGATGACATGAGCATAAGTTACGACAAGATTACAAAAGCTCGTCTATTTTTAGACTCTCCCCGCTAATTATCTACCCCCTTTCATTTTCGAATCAGTACATCAATCAATCTCTCATAAAACGGTTTGGAAAGCTACGAGGCAGGCGTACATCACGAGAACGAGAGGTCAATTCTAGATATGAGTAAGAATGATGAGCAACCTTGAAATTGCACGTGCAAGCAAGCAAACAACGAAAGATTCAAGAAACCCGAGTATTAAAATTTCTCTTCGACACAAGATCTTGGGGTGATAATAAGCCAACCAAAACCCTATATGATATGCTATTTGCCAAGATGAAATGAAACGAAGATTCATGACCAACAACACGAAGAAGAATCTCGTAGCACAATAAACAGAAGGCGTGAAAACCATAACAACACCCTGTATCACACCCAGTGAAACGCCCTCGCAATGTAGCTAATATACACCTCCATCTATTTCACAAATTACAAAGCCCTTTCCCAATATCCTATTTTGTTGCGAGAGTAGCTGAACTACTGACGCTTTCACTTCTGCTATCTTTGACACTTCCTTCTTCGGCGCTCTTCTCTAGAAATCCTGTCCAGAGTTCTGATAAAGATTCCTTTTGAGAGCTTGAGGGCTCGGTAAAGAATTCTGTGGATAATGACGGTGTGCTTGGTGTTCGGTGAAAGGGTGACATCGGTAAGCGCAAACTATTACTCGAAGCACCTGGCCTAGCTAAGCCTGCTTGCTCTTTTTGCTCGTCTGTCCAGTTCAATAATGAAGCAATGACTTGTAGTACTTGAAATTTCTTCGGATCCGAACGATCCAATGAGAGGAAATGTAAAAAGTGGTTCGTGACAACTTGTCTATATTTTATCAGTTCCAAACTCGGACTCGTAGTGTGGGGGTGCAACATACCTATCAACATTGTCCTCTACCTTCGACTTTTTAATAAATCTCAATGCTTTTGTGAGGTGATCATTAATCACAATGGCTTCATGACGAAGTTTGCCAATTAACAAGTTCTTTTCCTTGACTTCCTTTTCGAATGGTAGAAGTCGATTCAATTCTGTTTGCAGAGCTTCTTTCGAAGTCTCAGCCTCCACGCAACGAGAATCCGACTCCTGAACGATCTTTTTCAAGGATTGAAGCTGCTCATCGTAGCTTTCGACCATCTCTCGAAGTTCTCGTCTTCGAGTCTCTTGAATTTCCTGCAAAGCTCGTTGTAATCCATCAACCGCTTGAGAATGGCTATCACGTTCGGCAACCGTGGTTTCGTATGCTTCTTTTTGGGCGGAAAACTGTTCCTCCATGTCAGAAACTCTACTCTCCAGATTCTCCCTTATAGATCTCTCTTCCATGGCCAAAACTTCCCAATCCCCCATGGCTTCTTTTGCAGCATCGGCTTCCTCTTTGAGATGTTTAGCTTGTTGGAGCAAATCTTCCCTTTCATGGACCCAATTCTGCTGTGATAAATTATTACGATTCCGCATGCTCGAAAGTTCTTTGGATGATTCATTCAGTTCATTCCGTAATTTGGATACCTCGTCCTCCAATTCTTGGATAGTACTTTGAAATGATTCCACTTGTGATTCCAAATCTTCGATTTTCTCATTGGCCTCCGCCAATTCCTCTTTGTCTGCCTTTAATCGCTCCCCCAAGGTCGTTTTGATCGTATTGACGCGCGTGAGTAATGTATGATATTGAGATTCCCAATTCTCTCTTGAAGATTCAGTCTCCTCCAATTCTGCTCGGACTGTAGAAATTTCCTCCTCATGTTGGCTCTTGAGTGCGGTAATCTCATCCTTGTATTTTGCTTCGACGGACGATAGATTCTCGGAGTATTGGCCTTTGGCTGTTGAATCGTCTTCCGTGTGCTTACCCTGAATATCCTCGAGAGATTTTCGTAATTGTTCAACTTCAGCGCGCAATGCTTGACGTTCCGCCGTCATTGCTTCCAGTCGAGCACTTGAGTCCAATTCATCTGATCCATTGCTTTCCGAGGCCCCATCTTCCTTCACGGTGCTAGATTGTGTTGGCGCAATGGTGTGGCCATTACCCGCGGAGTCAATTTTGCGCCCGTTCGTTTGCAAATCTATGCTTGATGGGAATTGGGCGTCCTTTGGAGTATTCTGTCAAGAATTGTCAGAATGCGCTTATGTTTGCTATATAGTGAGTTGTGAACAGGTGTCACTCTCGTACCACAGTTGACTGCCCAGGCTCCTCTGGATTCCCTTCTTCTTCTTCTTCTCCTTCTTCTGCTGCATTTACTGTGACATCGTCCACTTGATCTTGAATTTGGGGTATTTCTCCGTTTGATTTCGATTTGGCATTCTTCTTCTTCTTATTGCTCTTCTTCTTCGCTATTGTTTTGTCAGTGTTTGGTCTTATAGCGTGAGCCTCCCCACCATAACGGCGATGTACAAGGGCAAACGAACCTGGAGAAGTAACATTAGAAGAATCCGTAGGAGCTGTGGCTGACATGATTTGATAATAAGAACACGATTGATAATAAACAAGAAAACTTTCTCTTTTGGACAAATGGCAATTCAGTTATTGTCAAGGCTGTGAACCTTTGAACATTGCTAGGTGGTGTTCTCCAATTATGGTACAGTAAATGTTTAGCCCGAAGTCTTAGAGCTGCGTAATGATACGTTTTAGGGTCGAAGAAGTTACCGTATTCGTACATATTTCCATCGGTTCAATGATAACCCTGTATTTCCATTGACGAAGGGTCAGACCCCATCTGCATCAATCGCAACTCATTCACCATGTTCGCCTACTGTTATTCACGTGTATATGTTTGACGAGAGCCAATGTGATAATATGGTATTGAAAGAAGGTGTGTCCAGACAAAAGCAAGTGCCACATCAAGATCTAGCTATATGTCAAGGAAAAGGGCATGGGCCAAAATACCGTTCATCCGAGTCTATCAGTCTCTAGGCCCACGGAATGATTTGAGATTACTTGCATATTGTGAGCGAAACACGTGACCTGGAAGTCACGTGATATCCAATTCTAGTATTTATAGCTTCCCTCTAGTAGATCTAGGAAAGACAATGAATTTTCC
>PHWZ01000597.1:0-19297 GCA_004379285.1 Botryotinia calthae
TACCATAAAACTCTTCCTTCCGAGCTTCCCGCTCTGTAGACTTCAGTCATATACAATATACAATATATTCTATCTTACCTTACGTGCAACTTGCCAGTCCACTTCTGACAAACATACACTTCGATTTTTATCTATGACCTCTTTTCCCTCCCCAATCTCGCGACTTAATCAGAAATAATATGTAGCTGTAGAAATTGTAATTTCTAACTGCATCTCTTCCTCATAGTCAAAATAGAGCGTTTTGTGATGATATATAAGTTCAATGTTAGAACCTGGAAGGTAAGATTTTGTTATCCTCTATATACGTCATCAGAACTCGCTATATTCATCGAAGCGAAAGACTGAGGGTCGACCATAAGGATCCGGGTAGTTTATGAGCTGCGCCTACACGCGCGTTCTGGACTGGGCTATTTTCAGAAATGTCGTTTGCAATAAACATTTCGATGAACATGGAAAGGATAAGATACTCCTCATCCAACGGAGTTTGATGATGTTCAGGCGAATCTAGACTCATGCCTTGTTATTCACGACGAAAACACTCAAGATAAAGTCATATAATCTACCTTTTGATAGGTAGCCGATGCACTGTTACTTGAACTCGAGGTTTCATACGATTTTAACACTGTGTCGAAGAGACATGGTCAACATTACTATTGAATTCGTTACACTAAACTTTGCTTACAACAGCTGCCTTCTTGTGAGCTTCAAAATCCGAAGTATTCTCCTTGCGCAATGGGCTTCAAATTGTCAACGAAACTAGTCATAAGTACCACGATCCAAACTCCAAAATAACACCCTATATGACACCAGACATTCATCGTTAAAATCCCTACAACCCGCTCGTCTTCAACCAGTCGCCGAAACTTTGGAGTCCCGGATGCTCCTTCCTCAAAGCCTTGATATCAGCTGCATACCCCCTTTCTTCGAACCAACTGAACATCAATCCAACATCTTTAATCGCCCAGAGTAGAGTAGATCCAACGAAATTGAATGTTCTCAGGATATCCTTCCCAAGTCTCGATTCAAATATTTCATTTGCTTCTCCGAATGTTAGTTCATCGCCCGCTAGACTGATGGCGCGTCCATTGTAATCCTTCGGGTTGAGCAATGCCTGTGCCGCAAAGTATCCAATATCTGCAGTCGCGACGAGCTGGAGTTTGGTAGTTGGAGCTAAAGAAGCACACCAAGCGGTCGGGAAAATCTTGCCTGCGAGTCCAGGGGCGAAATTCTCCATAAATGCGACAGGTCGCAGAATGGTCCATGACATTTGGGTCCCTGCGCTTTTCTCCTTCAAATGTTTCTCGATATTGGCTTTGCTGATGAAATGTGGAATATCCGTTGGATCATTATCGGAATCTTCGCCGTGACGATCCACAGACGTGAATACGAAATGTTCTACGCCATGCTTTATGGACGCGTTGATAAAAGCCATGCCTTTCTCTTCTTCGCTCGCGCCGGCACTACCAAACCCCATGTTGGGCATGGTAACGCAGAAGACGCTCTTGATGGGCTGAGGAGCCGCTTCGAAAATTGCAGGACAATCATTTAGATCGCCCTGAAGAAGTTTGATCTTGTCGGATTTCTTGGCTAATTTCTCTGCTGCTGGTGATTCGACGTTGCGAGTCAGAGCAAATATGGTAATATCAGATGAACCAGTAGCAGAGAGAAGAGCATCAATTGCTGCTCCCCCTTGTTTACCGGTCGCTCCCGTGATGAGAAAAGTGTTTGTCATTATTTCGGGTTACTGGCTTGTTGACTTGAATTAGATATCTTAAAAGTGTCGTTGATGTTTAAAGATTTGGTTGTTTGTTTTCATGCACATTTCTTTGTTGTTCCCTAGTTTGGTTCTTTGGTATGCTTTGTGTCACAAATGTAGCATGACGATCAATCAGAGCTCTGGACAGCCACTAGCTCATGACCTAGTGCACCAGTGATGTATCATTCTTATCTCTATCATAAAACATCAGATTAACTTACTCGTACCCTTAAAGACCCAATCTTTCCAAGTTTCTTCAGCCAAGTTACCTCCGTATCGGTCACAGTCAACGTAGCTCTGATGAGCACCGATATTTCAATATCAAGTACACATATGAGCCGAGACATTGCAAATGCACTGCTACATTCCTCTCAATCCCAGATGCGGGGCATCACGTGTGAAACAACTTCGGAGCTCAAAAAGTCATTGGGTAGCCACTCATAGCTATTATTTCAGCTCAAATCCGATGGCTTGCAGAGAGGCATTGCGGTTACCTTGGCGTTAATTAGATCAGAAGGCAGAAATATATCTGTTACTATTTTAAATTTGAAGGCTTTGGGATTCGCAAGCTGCCATCCTCTCTCTCCCCCTTCTAAGACGAAAGATATGCGCCTTTTTAGTGAAGGCGCCGAGATCCGTTGCGGTCTGCCGTCAAGAGGCTATCTGATTATCTTGAAAGTATATCATGAAGCATCTAAGTCTGAGCGGCTGACTAATTCTTGAATCTCGTTTTGAACATTGGAGAGCTATAGGAGCTTTCAGTTCAACGTGCCGCTAACATACTCCATCGCGTGTTGTCATTTGCTGTTTCAACTGAAGTATCCGTGCCTTGGTATCACAATAATCGACATGATTGAAGGTTGCCGCCCAGTGTGAATCAGCGGCGTTGAGTCCCTATCCCCTTCATTTTATGATCGGGTACGCCCAGAACAAATCTTATTAATGAAGGCTCAACACATACTAGAATCCTTGCCGAAGAGAAACAATTCGCTGTAATATCTCAGCCGTGTTTTCAAATTTATGATGCTCCGCCTCCACTTTTGAAGCTACCATGTCAACGAGAACATTGACAGCAGGCACAAAAGTCATGATATTAGAGGCCTAATACAAGGAGGCCTATTTCATATAAGTAGGCAGGAGTCGTCGTACTTTGATATTATCCTTTGAAATCGTTATTAGATATCTCACTCTATCGTTTTCTATCACCAAAGCCCTTTTCATTTCTACATTCGCTTCAAACCAGTAGAGTTTTTCTACATAATCTCGAAATGTATTTGAATACTGTCATCGCCGCTTCCATTCTGGAAGCGTCTGCTACTGCAACAGCTTCAGAGGCTATGCCTTACAAGTTGGCAGCCAAATCCCTCAACCCATTTGGTAACCAAGCATATGGTCTCACCAAGCGACAATCGGGTTATCAACCCTCTCAAACTTTCTGCAGTGGCTACGGCACTTGTGCAGAAGCATGCGGAACAGGCTATGAAACTTGTGCCTCAAGCGATGGAGATCTTCATTGTTTTGACCCTACGGTTAAGGAAACTTGTTGTCCAACTGGAACTGGTGGTATGTCTTCTCAACTTACACATATCTGCCCAGCTTATAACTCAGTACAAAACTGACTTCAAAAAAGACTCATGCTCCGAAGGCTACTACTGCACCCAGGCTGCCGATCTCACCGTCTGGTGTTGTCCAGATGGCATGGATCTTGCCGCCTGCGCAGCAATCTACTCTCTAACCGGCGTTCTTCAATCTGTCACTCCTTCATCTATCGCATCTGCCAGTGCTTCAACCATTCCAACTACATCTGCAAGTGTTACGACTAGCGATATCGTCAGTCTTCCAGCCTACACAACACCTACCACACCACCAGTAGCCTCGCTTAGCGCGACGAAGACAGGTGGGGGAAGCAATGCTACATTTACGGGAAGTACCACGGCTACGGCTACGCTATCTGTCTTTACCGGGATGGCTGGAAAGATAGAGAAGTGGATTGGAGGCAGTGTGTTGGTTGCGGCGGTGGGAATGGGGTTGCTTTTGTAAAGCTCACTCAATGTATCGTGCACAGTTTCCGGAATAAACGGTAAAATGAGTACAAAAACAAGAGCTGGCAGTACTCTCTATACTAAGGGATCGGATTAGGTTTATTGGATATAATATAATATGATGAATGGTTTTGATTGAAATGGTGGTGGTTGAGTTACTTTCGACTGGATGATAATGTTTTACGGTATATGTTGGATTATTAGGTATAAATATACTAATTCTACTTCTGGATTTTTTTGCCTCTTTCTCCTTGGCTGTGGTACCAGAAATATGCAATCCTTTAAATTTTCAATAACTATTCAAATGGCAATAATTTCAAAAATGATAAAATATGTTTAGATATTTTACTCATTACGTTTTTTTACAGTGTGTATTTCGATACGAATCGATAAAAGCATTATAAGAAATTGGAACACATGTATTTTCAATGGCCACAATTATCGATTGTGGACAATTTGCTTTTGAATAATTGCATTCCACAGGTGTGTTCTTCATATTTTTTAGTAACTTCAGGTAGTTGCCGAGAGTCCAGAACTGTCTCAAAGAACGAAAACTACTAGGAGAATACCGACCGTTGTAACTGGTAGATTGATGCTATAGAACGATATCCAGGGGATTATCAATGAGGAACCCATCGGAAACATACGAAAAGCACTATTTTCAATTACTTTCTGTAGCGTAGCCACCAATAACTGGGCCGAGAGCATAATTAAGTCCTGCAACGATAAAGAAGCTACTATTGTTCTTTGCATATTTCTTCAATAACATCCCACCTTCTAGAATGGTTCGCACGATAATATTTATACTAGCAACAAAAATTCCCTGAATGGCGCAACCTAGGATAAGCATGGGGAATGCAGTTGTTGGTGCACCAGTATGTAAAGCGCTACCGAGGAGCATCAATAATAAGGTGGTCTCCATCGTGACGAAGCGACCAGATACATCTGTCATTTGACACTAGATTGGAATGAATGTAGCGGAGCAAAGACTAAAAGTTGAGAAGATCCAACTCATTTATGATATCTCCTCTGTGATGAATTAAGATTTTTTTTTCAAATGCTAGGACGAGTGGAAGTGACGAATAGTTTGTACTCACAAACTGGATGTGGGTTTTTTGATATTTAAAAGCAGCACAATGTCCAACGTCAGTTTAGCAATCCATACTACCCGGATCATCTGAATGGGTTCAAATTCCAAAAAATCTGATTATTGAACTGCACTCCAGACTACCTGAAGCTTCAAGATAACTTAAGAAAAGAACCTACTAAAATTAGAAGCAATCCCATGGCAATGTACTAGCAATAATATTGATATTAAGGGCATGAATTACAAAAGAAAAGAGAAGCTCTACGATAAGTTTGATACAGTGTTTCCATGCTGTTAGATTCTCTCTTTAACATTTTTGGCATGGCTGAACACCAGTTACTTCAATTGATACCATTGATCTGGTATCTTCTCGCGCGAATCCGGATCTACTACGTCCTGGCTCTGTATTCGACACTGAAGGTTCGATCCTTTCGCCTGTCACGGCTTCAACCACTATAATTCTAGAGCTTTGTATATTGGGTGCATGGTCTGGATGTCTTCGACTTCGTAGGCCGTTTCGATGGGTTGTCAACTGGAGGGGCCTCGGCTATTGGCTCTCCTGGAGCTCTTGTAGACTGAGTTTCATGTTGCTTTTCGAGTATTTTTCTTCTGTCTCTTTTGAATAACACATTGAACGGCAAGAAATAGAATTGTACATTCGAATAATGTTGATAGAGTAAGATGGAAATAGATGGTCAAGTTACTATGAGTATCGTTGTCTTAACCTGACAATAAAAATTGGCAGTAAAAATTTTGTATTCTTGCGCTGATTTGAAGACTTATAAAAAGAGCTAGAAAGACAGTGTAAGGAGGCATAAGTTAAACTTTCATTCATAGTTAACGATCACTATAGCGCCTTTCTATGTCGGAAATGAAAAACCATAGAACAGAGAGAAGCATAGAATTCTGGATTCTCTGCCATACGCTCAAGATCCTTCGTCTATTTCAAAATAATGACGTCTGCCTATTCCACTCAAATAAGACCTGAAATTTTTGACTAATCTTAAATCTTTTTGCTCAGGACAAAGGCAACAAATGCGCAATACTTGTGAATAGATAAAATAATAGTGGGGTTCTGATAGAAAGATACATTTTCAACAAAAACATCATATTTTAAACTGCCACGACGGTGTGAGGATGAGATGACTATTGAACATCAATTCTCCACGCCATTTTCTACCCTTTGCTTCCGCCTCCTGTGTTTATACTCCGTCTCTTGCAGTAAGTGAGATTGAGTATGTACTCAATGTGATACACTTATGTCTAATACATAGTCACTTTAGTTCCGCAGATATGAGTGAAAACTCAAGAAACCTGGCAGCGTGGTGAGGTTTCCGAAAAAAAGAAATTGCCACTGAGACTGATGTTATGAGATTTGAATTATGTATATTTACAAGTAAGAATATATATAGTACATCACTCTATGTAGTGAAATCACACAGTTGATTTACAATTAGATCGCGTTGCCATTGTTGCCGCCATCATGTTGCCGATGAGGGTTACCAAACTTCAAGTAAGCTCCAATCTCTTCCTGGCATGTCTCTTACCCCATTATATCTTTCTTAGCCTGGCCAAAGAAAGCCTGGGCAAAGGCAAGAGCAGGCATGCCATGAGTTGATTAGTAGATAGGCGTGCTGTATGCGTCGAAGTCGTAAATCCAGCTGTCCCACGAGGCTTGGTCATAGACACAGTCGAAAGAAGTACCATTGTTGGACCACAGTGGGTGTAGAGGCCACTTGCAAAGAGTGGGAGCGGCAGTGCCAGTGTTGTTGAGAGTTGAGGGCGCGATACCGTTCTCGACCCATTCGATCATAGTCTGGAGTGTTGTTGCGGGCCATCCGCCATCTGGCTGTTCGGTGCTTACACCGCAGTGAGCACCACCGGGAACGAGGAAGAGGCGGTAAAACTCGTCCATAGCCTCTGTGCTAGAGTTGAAAGTCATGTTGGGAAACATGACGTTACGGACGGATTCGTAGTAGTGGATTGATGAAGCAGTAGGAATGGAAGGGTCCTGTTCGCCATGAACGTGGATGACCTTGCCACCGGCGTTTGCAAAAGCGCTAACATCAGGTTCGGTAGTCTGTAGAGAGTCACCATACTTCTGCATTCCATAGATCATCCACTCCTTCAAAGTATCGTAGGTAACGTTGTCCAAAGTGCTCAGGTTATCAACCTTCTGGAGCTGAAGAAATTGTGCGACCCACTGACCACCAAGACCTGTGATGGAAACCTCCCATTCTCCAGTTTTCGAGTTGTATGTAGTATCTGCCTCACCGAATTCGGCACCAAGTTGGTAATATATGTACGCACGCTTTCCATTGGAGTCATGAAGCCCATTCCAGAGGGTTTGGACAAGCTCAGCAGCTTCAGCCGTGACAGTTCCGTTTTGTTCAGGGGTGGTACTTGAACCACCAACCTGACGTTTGCCTGGAACAAAAGAACTACCTGACGATGCAGCACAGTAGTAAGATTCGCCGATGGTACTATTCACGTTGAATCGTAGCTTGCACAGACCGGATCGCGAGACAACACCATCAGTCTTCCCGTCTAGAGGATCGCAGAAAGCGATGGTCAAGTTCAGGATCTTCTCCATTTCACAAGACGATGGGTAATAACATAGAGTCTGCTCGGTCACAGCTGCGGTCAGGTGGTTAACCTGCTGCTGGCCGTGGCGAAGAGCTGGTGCACCGATAGTAGCACCATCAAACAGATCGACGAAACGCTGGAGCTGACTCCAGCCTTCGCGGCCACCCTCGGAGCATGCTTGGTAGTAAGAATGAACCTTATCCGAAACATTAAAGAAGTTCTTAGTAAACTCCTTCCCCAAAGTGGTGAGTTCCCAGTGAGTCTGGTAACCCATCATATAGACAGACTGCCAATTGATGGTATCATTAGCAAGAAGGAAGACCTCATCCCAAGATGAGTCGAAGGTACCGAAACCACCGTCCGTATAACCAGAAACGGCGCCAACAATAACACCGATAGGGTTCGAGACCGCACCATACATATTGATATATAAATTAATGACTTATCCCTATGATCCTTAGCTTGAAAACTTACAGCGTTAATAGAAAGACCACTGCCACCAGTCGTGACGTAACGGTTCTGGAATTTGTCTGGCTCAGGTACCCAGAAGGATACGTGAAACAAATCATCTGCGATACCGTTGTGCGAATAGGCAATTGTAACGTTACAGTAGGAGATGGCCTCGGTGATGTAACAATCGTTTGAACCTGTAGAGTTTGTAATAATGGCCGTGGTGACTGAGGATGCGTCAATAGTAATACCGGGCAAGAAGTCCGCCGCAGGAATTGCCTCGCTCGCGTAAGCTGTGGTACAGACATCGCTTAGCGAAAGCGCTTGGGCAGCACCTGCGATGCTAAGAGTAGCAACCACGGCCCGGTGAACGGAAAACATGGCAGACTAGGGGAGTTGTCAAGATCAATTGTGGGGGAATAAGATAAATAGTAGAGAACTTGAGAAATTGTTGTTTGATAGAATGGAGAGGCCGAATACAGGAGAGGTAAGTGGTGTAGTAAGGTTCTTCTATATATGCTTCATTTATTATGCTATCAAAGATTAGTAAGTTGAAGTGAGTAGGGTTAATTTCTGTATAGAGTCCTCCTCTTGATGCGATATGTAATCGAAAGAAAGGCAATAACCTAAAGCGGGTTGTTGTTCGCAGTGTGAGTTACGTATGCCTACAGAACAAGAATCCCTGTACAGAAGTTATGGTGATTTTTTTCAAAAAAAGAACGCTCTTTTAAGGTGTAAATGCTCGAAGGTCTCCATGTAGGTACAGGCAGTGTGTGAAGATCTCTGATTTAGATCAGACTACCGATATTACCCCAACCATGTATCGGCGAAAATCCTGTATTGCTTGGTCCCAGCAGGGTGTTTAATAATCTGTACTGCAGTCCAAAAATGAAGATTATCAAATCTCCAAACCAATTAGAACATTCAAATTATTTGAGATATTGAATTTGATTGGAACATTTACCATTTCTAATTGCTTTTGGACACTCAGAACCTTATAATGTCGGACTGCAGTTCGGACTATTGAATACACTGGGTCCCAGCAACCCTCTGATCCTCAATATTGCTACCTTTGCTTTTCTCTTAATTTTGACGCACAATGATCAGAATAGACCTATGCCACGCAACCTTGACCCACTGGAGATGCGTCAGCATATCTCCTTGATCTTGGCGATGCGGTGAGCTCTCTATATCTATTTATATGTCGTTCAAGTCGCTGTACAAATGGCACAAACGAGTGGGTAGCCATCTCATACTTTGGAAATCCACAAACCATTCTTTCCGATTCTTTCTTTTTCCTTCAGTGACAGTTCTTAGTCATGCCATGCCTTCTGCCGTCCCTGGTCCCCATCGCGGCTCTGCTGTGCACAGCAAGCACCGCGCTGTACGACCAAAAGATCACGACTAGCTATGGCCCAGTGCAAGGCTACGCTGCTTTCAACAGCAGCTCTACTGGGGTCAATCTGGAGCACTGGAAAGACATTGCAGTCTGGAAAGGAATTCCTTTTGCTGCTACCACAGGAGAAAACAATCGCTTCAAGGCCCCTCAACCAGTCACACCATGGAATGCAACTTTTGTTGCCCAAGATTTTGGTCCTGTCTGCCCCCAGACATTCGGAGCCATGCCTGATGGCTACACAGATTCTGAGGACTGCTTGAGCCTAAACATATGGAGTGCCGCCAACTCGACGGATGCGAAGCTGCGCGTTGTCATGTGGAGTTATCCAGCTTTGTCAAGTGCTCGCGACGCTCTTTTCGATGGCGCAGGAATGGCTGACAAAGGCGTCGTCTTTGTTAATTACAATTACCGAAACGGTATTTTCGGCTGGCTTGCACACCCCTGGCTCTCAACCAAGATGAACGAAACGCACAACACAAATAGCTCCGGTAACTGGGCCATTCTCGATCAGAATGCTGCTCTTAACTGGATTATGGAGAATATTGCGGCGTTCGGAGGAGATCCTGAACATATTACAGTGATGGGCCAATCAGCCGGTTCGGCCGCCACCTACCATATTGTGAATAGCCCGTTGACGAAGGGACTCATCGCTGGCGCCATAATTGAATCTGGTGTTCGCGACCCCAAGGATCCTTTGTGTACCAGCCTTGCCGAGGGCTACCGCAGTCTCGATCAGGCCCTGGAAACTGGTGTGAGCTATGTATCGAAACATAAGGTCACTTCACTTGCGGAGCTCCGTGCGTTGAACTACACTACCTTTTCTAAGGGAGGTGGTTTCGGGGCGGTTCTGGATCACTACGCTATGCCGGATACATACATGAACACCCTGATTAATGGAGCAGCCAACAATGTGCCCATTCTTACTGGAAACACAAGAGATGAGAGCGGTGCGACGTACGGCCTTATATCTCACTCGCTACCTACTTAGCAGACACGAACACCACCTTTGGCGACTGGGCAGACGAGTTCTTGACTATCTACAGTGCGAATGATAGTACCTCAGCTTCGGCAGCATACAATCGACAATGGTCAGACCGCTATGCCGTTGGTACCTGGTTATGGTCGCAGCTGTGGGCTACGGCTTCCGATAAGCCGGTGTATGACTACTTCTGGGATCATGCGCCACCTGGACAAACCCGGGGTGCTTATCACGAATCTGAGATCAATTATGTGCTTAACAACCTGTACGGCACAGATTTGCCCTGGGTTGCAGAAGACTATGAGATCGCCAGTACCATGAACGCTTATTGGGTCAACTTCATCAAGACAGGAAATCCAAACGGGGGAAATCTCACATGTTGGCCTGCCAGCAACGCCAACAATAGTGCTGTCCAGGAAGTTGGTGATGGCTGGGGCCAGAAACCCTTGGCCATATCCAAGGAAGCAGTAACCCTCATTGAGAAGTGGTTTGATTCTCTAGAGGCTGTGTATTAATGTGATGAGTTCGTGCGTGTTGTTGCACCAATCAATAGGTCCAAATCACAAATCAGGGGCTGTGCAAAGACCCGCTAGGACTAATCCATTGTAGCACGTGATGTTGACCGTTCCGACTCCAAACGAGGTCACGGGGCGAGGATCTAGACAAATCACAAAGATGTATGTAGCTCGTAGTAGGGATAAGGAGAAGCTAGTAGATAGTAGATGATTTCACGTGTTAATGAAGATTGTTTCCTGTATGTATATAAGTTATCCTAAGCGGATAAGATAAATCATAATATCATCAATTGTTGTTGAAGCTGTCATATTTTCCTCGATAATAAGCCGTCTGCATATCTGGCTGGCACGACACGCGTGATTCCTCAGACGCGTTCAAAGGTATCGTATCGTATCTTGTGAAACGACGAGAAGCATCTATTAAGAAGCTTTTACTAGCAATATATCTTCAAAAGCAGCTCGGTTGGAAAGATTGTCCTTACTGCATCACATCCTGCGAACGGATGAATGGATTTATGGATTTCTGAGCTATCTTAAGCTTTCACAGGATAAGCACAACGAGGCTTCAGCCTTTTGGCACCCCAACATCTATTCTTAATCATCTGATCTACCGAGGCCGATAACGAGCATTTTGCTAATACACTAAAAGTAGAATTCTGAATAAGCCAAAAAAAAATCTATAATTTGTATGGTGCGTTTTGTGACGACAACGGAGTCAAGATACTATGATGAAAAGAATCAATTTCGATCCCTATATACGTAGCCGATCTATATATACATCTGCGAATCTGTCAAGGTACGGGTAAAGACTTATTATATTGTATCATAAGGGTAGAAGAGCTATGGAAGAGTGAGGCCCTACTTATAGAAAGTAGGGCACGCTAGTTGTTCGTGCCTAAGGCACGAAGGCAACTACAGAACATGTAGTTGGCGCCGTGACAGAATCTATATATACATCTACGAATCATATATCCTAATATAATTCATAAAAACTTCAATTTTCATTTTAAATTTTCAGATTTAATATGAATCGATTCTTGGTATTTTAATTAATAATACTATTATTTTCATTTTTATTTTACAAATCGATTTCAAGTTATGTACTGAATTGAAAAACAATATTAATTGGTATATAAAATGGTTTGATAAGATAAGATTGTATTCGCTTAATTGATAAGATAAGACTTTTTTTTCAATCTTTCTCTTTCAAAATTCTCAATTGCTTTAATTTCAATAATTGATTGTATAAAAATTATTAGGGATAGAACCTTAAAAATAATATCATTAGAATCAGCTTAACTAGTAGTATAACGTTACAGCTTAAAATACCTTTTCAATAGGGATTTTGAAGTTATTGTTGATTTAAAACGTTTAGAATGATAAGATTTCATTATAAATACACTACAAAATACTAAATCTGATTTTTGCTTATTCAGAATTCTATTTGGGGTGCTATTTTTAGTGTATTGGCAAAATGCTCGTTATCGGCCTCGGTATGATCATCTCCATCGATCCGTAAGAACAGAAGCGGGAAACTTGCGGCGCCCTGTGTCATCCTGCAACATATTTGAGATATCCTCTAAGCCCACGAACGACACCCACTCTTTCTCATCCGCTTGTCCGAACTGACCGAGCTGCTTGCATTATCGAATTCCTTTGTTCCAGAATACTGATCACACTCAAGATTGTCTCTGGGATAGTGGTATATTAATGGCTTCTGACCCACGCCTCTTTCACATGCTCAGACACTGACGACGAGATCCATCGGGCCTGGTTCGGCGGTTGAGAATAAAGTATCATTCACATAGACTTTTTACCCTTGCACTTGCATCGTGTAGCGATCTTTTCTTCCTTGCTCACTGAAGTCCTCCTACCCCCAGGGAAATTTCTGGAGGCAAATATACTCATAATAAAAGTAGATCAAGGCATAAAGGTATGCAAAGCTTTACTGTTACCATACTCCGTACCGTCTCTTTTCACTGTCATTTGGACTTCAGTGCCAAGCTATCAGAGCTTCGGCGTTGCGGAGACCATATAAGCTCGGAATACCACCCTCAACTAGTGTACGGGAGTGGAGACCTGAATCATGCATGGGCCATATGGCCGGATCAAGTTATCCAATGATATTCTACGTGAACCGATGCACAAGGCCGGTCGCGGGGATATGGGATTCCCATCATTGCTTCATGATACTGTAATACCTCTAGATATAACCAAGGCTGTTGATAGCTGCTTACCGTGGGAATCATTTCTTTCCCATAAGAATACCTCCCCCCCGCAGAGGATTTGATGTTTAAAGTAATGCCGTCTTATTACCTTTACGATTGCCATTATTTCTATCGCACAGCACTGCGAGGGTTGAATATTTGCACTTCTATCTCTCCATTATTCGCATAAATTTAGCATTGCAGGCTAATCAAGATGTCTACCTCAACAACAGTTGTCCGTACATTCAGGATGCCTAAATCTTTAAATGAATCCCTGATTACAATAGGAGAACCTCCTGTCATTGCTGCACCAGACAGAAATCGATCAACGGAAGGAGCAAAGAAGGTCAACGACAGCTACTCGAAGGACCAAAAACATCCTCTTGCTAGCGATCAGCCAAAGCATGAGCAAGGAATTAATTTTGCTGCACAAGACAAGTTACCAAAGCTACCGATACCAGAGTTGGAAGGCAGCATGACGAAATATCTGGCAGCTCTAAAGCCATTACAGTCACCGAGAGAACATGCAGAGACCAAACAAGCAGTGGAAGAGTTTTTGAAGAATGATGGACCGGAACTTCACGAGAGACTGAAGAAGTATGCAAATGGAAAGACTAGTTATATTGAGCAGTTTTGTACGTTATATACCTAGGGGTTCACCGTGACTGTCATGCTAATAGAACATCTAGGGTACGACTCATACCTTAACTTTGACAACCCAGTTGTTCTGAACCTCAACCCCTTTTTCTTACTTGAGGACGACCCAACGCCTGCAAGAAGCAACCAAGTAACTCGTGCAGCCTCATTAGTGATATCTGCATTGTCTTTCGTCCGCGCAGTTAGAAGAGAAGAGTTACCTCCCGACACAGTAAGAGGCACGCCTCTCTGCATGTATCAATACTCGAGATTATTCGGAACCGCACGCGTGCCTACTGAGAATGGATGTCACATTGCACAAGATCCAGAGTCAAAGCATCTCGTGGTACTTTGCCATGGTCAATTTTACTGGTTTGATGTTCTCGATGACAACTCGGACCTGATCATGACTGAAAGAGACGTCTCGATTAATCTACAAACAATCGTTGATGACGCGCAGCAAACCCCGATACAAGATGCCGCTAAAGGTGCACTTGGTGTTCTCAGTACTGAGAATAGAAAAATTTGGTCAGGTCTTAGAGATGTCATAACTCGAGAAGAAGGATCAAATAATGCAGATTGTCTTGGAATAGTAGATTCTGCCTTGTTTATCCTCTGCCTTGATTATACAGAGCCCAACTCCCAAGCAGATTTATGTCAAAACATGCTCTGTGGAACTAGTCAGGTTGAGAAGGGTGTTCAAATTGGAACATGCACGAACCGTTGGTACGACAAATTACAAGTTATCGTCTGCAAGAATGGCAGTGCAGGTATCAACTTCGAACACACCGGTGTAGATGGACATACCGTTCTCCGATTTGCAAGTGATGTGTATACAGATACAATCCTCCGTTTTGCCCGTACAATCAATGGACAGGCACCTAGCCTCTGGGCATCGACAAGTCCAGACCCAGCTAAACGTGACCCGGCTAGTTTTGGAGATGTAAGCACTACTCCTCACAAATTAGAATGGGATATGATACCTGAACTCAGTATTGCCGTTCGTTTTGCGGAAACTCGCCTTGCAGATCTCATTCAACAGAATGAATTCGAAACTCTCGATTTCGCAGCCTATGGAAAGAATTTCATAACTAGCATGGGATTTTCCCCAGATGCTTTCGTGCAAATGGCATTTCAGGCTGCATATTATGGTTTATATGGTAGAGTGGAATGTACATATGAGCCGGCAATGACGAAAGTCTTTCTTCATGGAAGAACTGAAGCTATACGATCTGCAACACCCGAATCGGTTGATTTCGTACAGAAATTTTGGGCTGAAAACCCTCCAGAACAAAAGGTTGAGGCGTTGAAGAAAGCGTGCCAGAAACATACAGCTAATACAAAGGAATGCGCGAAAGCCCAAGGTTGCGATCGCCACTTATATGCTCTCTTTAGTGTATGGCAAAAAGCAGTCGATGAAGATGGTGCAGAGGCAGCTAGTAGTAATGGATTGAGCAGCAATGGATACTCCAGCCCTGTTGAAACGGGCTCATCTAGAGATAACTCGGTAATTGGCAGTCCAGGCCGGAATTCAATTTCGAGTTATGGCGATGAAATCGAGCGTCGCTCATCTCGGGCTCGAGGCAATTCCACCCCGGGATCACCAAATCATTCCATGCCTCTTCTTTTCGCAGACAGTGGTTGGGATAAGCTCAACACAACTGTCTTATCAACCTCCAACTGCGGTAACCCATCGCTTCGCCAATTCGGATTTGGTCCTACTTCCGGTGACGGATTTGGAATCGGATACATTATTAAGGATGAAGGAATCAGTATATGTGCCAGTAGTAAGCATCGTCAGACAAAACGCTTTGTAGATGCTATTGAGAGTTATTTGCTCGAAATTAGGAGAGTGTTGAAATCTACGAGAAGAGGCACAAGTCCAAAGGCTAGTAGAGCGAGAGAAACTAGCACTAATAGACCGGCTGCGGGGATAAAGTTGAAGAGCAGAGGAAGAGTTCTTAGAACTGCAGAGTTGAGTAAGAAAACGCCCGGGACGATGACGCCGGGATATGAGAGTGCGGCTGCTAGTGATGATGAGGGGTTGGGTGGATGTATGTTTTTCTTTTCCTTTCTTTCCTTTCTTGAATGCTACTTCGATATCCTTCATATAATCAAAAGAGTCAAACTAATGCATAAATCTAGATGGATTCTTCGACGCAGGCATGCTTCTTCAAGCTGTCAAAGCAAGAGGTGAAGGTCTACATGATTCAAGTACGAGACCTTCCGAACGCGCTAATGCGAGGAGGAGGGAAATTGGAAAGAAATTGAGATTGAGTGAATATTAGGTTTGGGATTTAACAAGGCCATCAAGAGATAGGAAAATATGGATAAGGCGATATGGGAGGGGATTGGAGTTTTTATGTATTGCAACATTGTTATGTTATTTTTCTCGGTACAAATACATTTATTTTTACGAATAAACGAGGAATTTGAGAATAATCTACCTAGCATCACGAATGCTTCTAAACCGAGTACCTTTTTGTATGGTTAGCGAGTTAATTGTATATAAATCATTCAACCAACCTCAATGTACACATACAAACGCAAATTCAAACTCTCGAACCCTCGAAACCAAAAATTTCAAATGACAGGAAACGAATATTCCCAATCTCTCCCAATTTCTCAATTTCGTAATCACCCCTCCATCCACACCACCATTACCACCACCACCACCCCCCAAAAGAAAACATCCCCCTCCCCTCCCAAGCTCTCAAAAAGTGCTTACTATGCAAAATTCAAAAATCCGTTTATAAGCCACATCTCCATCTATCTATTTATCTATCTATCCATTCATTTATTTATTCATTTATCTATCCATTCATCTATCCATCCAACAACCCCCCCTCCCCTCTCCCCCAAGATTTCAAAATCCTCCTCACTTTCCACACCCAAGACAGTATCATAATTATAATACCTTTAACCTCAATGATTTCTATATTTATATCTACCCACTTACCTACCTAGCTAGCAACTGAGCTTGATATCGTATTCGTGAGGTTTAGAGTTAGATTAATATTTAGATCCATCGTCATCATTATCCTCCTCCTCCTACTACAATATACTATACCTACTACACTACTTACAATTGTTACCTTTCCTTAATTAGCTAGGAAGTAATATACTCATTGGACAGCAAGCTGTGATAAGTGTGTGGAATTTTTGAATTGAGTGATTTTTGGTGGTGGTGAATTGTTTTGTATGAATGGATTGATGGATTGATGTATTGAGGATGAGGATGTAGAGAATAATAGATCAATTACCGAGGCGGTAGAGGCTCAATAGAAAGAATTCAAAGTTCTCGAATTTAGACCACTAAGACTACCGAGGCTGATAACGAATGCGAACGGAAAACGTAATTCTCAAGTCACGTGACAACAACTTCTAGTATTTATAGCATTTCTCTTCTGTAGACTTAGAAAGAGAATCGATTTTCCACCTTCTTAGTTGACCCCCGAAGTTTGAGTGATTTACTTTTATTCGTCCCCTCTACCTCTGTCACGGCGCCAACTACATGTTCTATAGTTGCCTTCGTGCCCTACTTCCTATAAGTAGGGCCTCACTCTTCCATAGCTCTTCTACCCTTATAGTACAATATAAGTCTTTACCCGTACCTTGACAACCTCACTACCGCAATGTAGCGATTCACCCTACTTACTATGTATAGCTATTTAGTATTTCTATAATATATGCGAAGGCTTTTCTTGTGTAACCTTTACCACCTTCTACTCATTTACATTATACAATATATACTATATCATACTTCGTCTTATATACAACTTACTATTTATTTCTAACAAATATATATACTATAATTCATTATACAATGCTCTGATTTTAATTTGTTAAGCTATACCCAAGAATATATTACAATATAGTTTATTAAGCAATAAGCTAAGCTCATTACGCAATATCAATATTGTCGTGTGTCATATAACATATGAATACAAAAACCCCAAATGATCTCCAGCAGTCTTTAGTGATCTGTTAAATGAATTTTGGATTAGAAATTATCAAGTCAAGATAGTGGATAGTGGAAGAAAGATACATACATTTTAAATATTGACGCTTGCTTTCAAGCCCTTCTTGATCGTCTCCGCGGAAGGAGGGTCGTCTTGCAACACAAGAAGACTAGCAACCGTTTTAGGTGCTACCTTCTTTAGTATGGCCACCGTTTCCTTGTTGACTTGGACTTGAAGGTTATGCTTCTTAGGATCTCCAGTGGTCATCTAATGCCATGAATTAGCCTTAGATATTGGAGTGGTGAAGAACAGGCGAAGTAGAAAATAACGTACGCCCTGCATGTTCAAGCGAAAGTCTGTGTTCTTGTGGATAGTTCCTTCAGATGTGGGAAAGCCAGTCAACTTTGAGTCTGGAATGTCATTAATGAAGTCTTCAGCTCTCTTGGTATTTTTGCTCATGTTGAAAAGTAGGAGGGGTATCTAGAGGTGGTATATAAACAATTTAACAAGAAGGCAGAGCTGTTTCAGAATAATCATAGTTTATAAGTTCAAAAAAGGCTTTCAAGGAGAAACGCTCAACTTTATACCTCTTTGCGTCTTGCCAGAGCAGTCAAAAATAGGGTTTTAATGCCTCTATCAAGAACAATTGCACTTTTTCTTCGAAATACGATCCATTCGCGATCATTTTAGATCACACTTATTGAACCAAATTGATTGCAATTCCTCCCAAGTGATTCTGATCAGTAGTTGTTGTGATACTATCGTTGGCGCTCCAAACACAAAACTTACACGAAAATTCGTGTAAAATTATCTTTCCAAACCATTAAACAAGATTCTCAATATGAATAATCTCAATAATCCATTAATACTTAGGGATACAGTTATGATGGAGGCTTTTTCTAAAGTCTTTATTATATCAAACATCTATTTCACTGTTATTCTAAACACTTCAATACCTTTAAGCCCTTTTTAGCTTTTCAAAGATCCTCAAATCGAAATCTCTAGTTCTATTCTATTAATCAATTAGTTAATCAACCTTGGAATAAGAATTGAAGAGTTTAGTTTTCTGAATGATTCTTTTATTATTTAAGATATAATTAGTATTATTTATATATTTAATCAAAATAAGAAACGAGGTTTTATAATACCTTTTAATAATCAGAACAAATAATTCAGATTATAGAATAATCTAATTATATTTAAGGAAGCTATTTTGAAAGCAAGAGATTTTATAATATTAGTTTCAACTCTTTTTCAATTATGTGACGAGCAATCCAAGCTTTTGGATCTTCTA
Organism: Botryotinia calthae; assembly: GCA_004379285.1. Classification (NCBI taxonomy): domain Eukaryota; kingdom Fungi; phylum Ascomycota; class Leotiomycetes; order Helotiales; family Sclerotiniaceae; genus Botryotinia; species Botryotinia calthae. Next base: position 18,914 of record PHWZ01000597.1, read on the forward strand.
GAAATCTTTAGAGAATATATCGAAAAGGGAAAGCTTACTACAGTTTCCAATATTATCACTTCTCAAATCACTCATTTGGAATCCGTTACATATAAAATCGAATTACAAGTGAAAGTATTAACTAAACCTTTTTCACCTACTACTACTATTACCATTATATTGAAACCAATATACACTGATATTTCTAAAAAAGGAGAATGGAACTTAGTCTCTAAGGGGAAAAACATTATATCTATTAATGTAGAAAAGAAATCTAACCTCATCCAAAAACGATTTATCTTAATCAAGTCAGAGATACAAAACCCTATCTCCTTTTCCCATCTAATTATTCGAAACAAAATAAATGAAGCGTTTCAAAAGATAGGAATCAAAGGACCAGTCATT
>PHWZ01000598.1:0-19283 GCA_004379285.1 Botryotinia calthae
TCAGTTATTATTCTATTGAATTCCTATTTGAAGTCTAGTCTAAACCACTTCGAGAGATCTCTAGACACTTCCACGTGACCCTAGAGGCAGCTCCCGTAATATATAAGTCATTGCTTTGAATATTGTTTGTATATCCTCTTTTTCTAGGAATTCATTCCAATAATTCTTTTTGGCAGTTTTAATAGCCTGAAAATACTTGTTTCTAGCAATTCAATATTCTTCTTTGAGGATTAAGTTCTCCAGATTCAATTCAATTGATTGTTTTACTTTTCCTAGCTTTTTTCGAAGATATATTAATTCGGGGATCCATAATAGCTTCGCTCTTCTAATCGATGAAGTTTTAGGTATGGATTTTTCAGTAGCTTTTTGAATAATCCTTGTAAGTTCGCTTGCTGTTTGATCCAGATCAGAATAATTATTTCTTTTTTTTAAACCATTTAGCGAATCCTCTTCAGATGAGATTGTTGATACCGGAGTGGAAAGAATAGGGGAATATAAGGATTCTGATTTCAATATCGATTCGAACTTATCCCAATTAGATAGATTTGTATTGTATCTAGCTAGCGATGTTGTATTAAAGGGGCTTGATTCTTATTTTCCTTTTAATTCGAATAGTATTCCTATATGATCGGATCCTGTGTCTGAAAGTGTTTGAAAGTTTTGGATTTGAGAGGCGATTCCTTTTGAGGCTAATGTGAGATCGAGAATACTTGGATTGAGGAGATTAGTATGATAGAAGGTATTGATTCCGGGTTCATTTAGAAGAATGAGATTCTGGTTTTCAAATCATTCGGCCAATTGATTAGTATTTCTGTTTTTCTTCAAGAAAGGATCCTACTATGGGTAATGGGAATTGAAGTCGCCTAAAAGAATGATTTCTTGTATAATTGATAAATTATATAAGCATCTTTCAATTGTAAAGCTACTTTCTTTTGCTTAATCGGCTTTATTGTAAATATTAACAATTTGAAAGGTTTTGTTTCTATTTTAGTAATCAAAGATCTGTATATCAAAATCGATTGGAGAATTAGGAGAAAGATTGATTGTAAATTGAAGAATCTTTGAAATGTAAAGTAGGGTTCGTGATTGATATTTGGAATCGAATTTCGAAAGTGTTTGTATAAAATTAGAGTATATAATAGATCTTGAATTCGAATAATCAGATTCGTTTTTGATAATCTAAGGTTTTTGAATAATAATGAAATCGATATTGAGTTCTATTGTAAGCTGTAGAATGTTTTTTGTAGTTTGTGAACTTCGATTGAGATTTATTTGAATGATTCGAATATTGGTGTGATTCATTAATGAGTATTATTTGATTTTTGTTGGATAGCTTGATAGGTTTTATATGTTTTCGAATTTGCTGTATGATTCTCTTAGCAATTTGAGTATTTCACTGCTAAGTGTTGATAGAACTTTCCTTTGATATTATATACTATATACAAATGTACTAATGTAATATACTTGCCTCCATATAATCTATAAGAAGGGTTCCTTTTACAATAGGCATTCTGATATTTAAATCCTTAATATTTCTGATATTGTGTAGTTGGTTTTGATTTGTAGAATTGTTTTACTTTTGTATTACTTCTAGCAATATATAATCGCTTTTGAATAGCTAATTCTGCTTTCGATTTTGTAGCAAAAGTAATAACGATAGCATCCTCTTATTGATGAGCTTTTTTGAAAGCAGGTGTGAGTCAAAAGGGGGTTTCTATAGGCTTGAAGTCTGGATTGAAGGTTTTGATTTTGTTGAGTATAAGATTTATTCCTTTTGTTCCTGAGAATTCTTTAATAGGGACTTTGTGGATAATGATTTTATATCATTTTTGATTCTTTTAAATCTTTTCGAATTTGATAATATTATTCTAAATAGCTTTCTTTTCTAATAGGAATTGTAATGTGAAGGGATCGTTTGTAGTAATAATGATATTATTATTGAAGGATAGAGTGGCTGCTATAATAATTGGTTCTTTGATTTCTATCTTTTGAAACACTTTATTTATTTTGTTTCGAATAATTAAAAGGAAAAAGGAGATAGGGTTTGATATCTCTGGTTTGATTAGGATAAGTTGTTTTTGGATAAGATTAGATTTCTTTTCTACATTAATAGATATAGTGTTTTTCCCCTTGGAAACTAAATTCCATTCTCCTTTTTTAGAAATATCAGTGTATATTGATTTCAATGTAGTGATAGTAGCAATAATAAGCAAAAGAGATTTAGCTAATACTTTCACTTGTAATTCGATTTTATATATAGCAGATTCCAAATAAGTGATTTAAAAAATAATAATATTAAAAACTATAATAAACTTTCCCTTTTCAATATATTTTCTAAAAATCTCTAGAAGATCTAAAAGCTTGGATTGTTCTTCACGTGATTAGAAAAGGGAGAAGACTAGTACTATAAGATCTCTAACTTTCAAAATAGCTTCCTTGAATATATTTGAGTTGTTTTGGATCTTAAATTATTTGTTTGAATTGAAGAGAGGGTTTGTTGAATCTTTTTTCTTGTTTTGAATGAAAAATTGGGATTGGGATGGGTTTTGAGTAGCGAATGGGTTATTCGATTGGCTGAAATCTTCAATTCTAAATATAGAATTGAAAGATTTGAGAGAGCTGGATAATAGATTGGTTGGGCTTTTGAGAAACAAATAAGAGCTGGATTGACTTGGAGTGTTTAAACGAATAATAGAGATAATAGGAAATCCAGAATCTACTATTATAATATCCTCCATCATTTCCATATCTCTTGATTCAATTGAGCTACCAATTGAACTCATATTGAGACTGAATTATTTGTTCTAAAATTTTGAAACAAAATTTTTCACACGTTTTTTCGCATACGTTTCGTATTTCGAAACATCGACAACAATATCACAACAACTACTAGTCAGAATCACTTAGGGATAATTGTAATGGATTTGTATTGATGACTATGATCTAGAGCGATCATGAAAAGGTCGTATTTCGAAGAAAAAGTTTCCTTCGAAATTTGTTGTGCGTTTTGAGCGTTGGGGTTTCCTTGGAATTAAGAATTATAGTTTTTTGATGATTAAAAGTTGGTAGGCTTTCAATGTAGTGGGTCTTAAGCCTCTGCGTAAGGTTACATCAATTATCGCTTACAAGGAAATCTGAAGTGCAATACTTACAGTATCCGGGAAGAATGGAGTGGCAAATCAAGGCGCTTGTATTCTTGATGCGGATAGACAATTGTGTGTTTTAATTGTCTCTATGTTTGATTTTGAGGCGCAATGGATCAAGTCACGAAGATAATCAAGATCTATACAATAATATTGTAAACGGGAAGAGAACTAGAAGATGTAAGACGTTGTAGGTAAAGCCTTGCATTGGGACATAAAATGTCGATGAACCGAAGCTGTGTTCAAGGATCGTACCTCCGGATCACACAGCACTGATCAAACATTTTCGGTTAGATGTTATAAGTCATGTTTTGTGCTATGAATCATCTAGCCGTAGTTGGGCATATATAGTGGCTATTTTGTACATATTCTCCAAATGTTATGGATATCTCAAGAACAACATAATGTGAAGTCGCTTGTGAGAGATTGGTAGTCCCTTCGTCTCGCCTTAATTTTTACATTCCAATCAACCACATTGGCAATTCAATTTTGTGGAAGTGGCCAAGTTTTCTTTACATTGAGGATCATTGACAATAACTAGAATAGCAATAATAGAAGTTACAGCAGGAACGACAGTCAAGCCTAATTTGTGTCAGAATTGAGAATGGGACAGTAAGACCAGCAAGATCAGTATTGATGCCGATTGTGTAATTCTTTGAAGAAAGCTGGTAGACGTCGTATTTACCATCAGAAAATGACTCAATTCGTGGCATCTTCGAGTTCTTTGGCCTTTTGGTGATCGCTTGAAAAGGCTAGGAGCATCGAATGATTCTAACCAATCTTCAGTTCTTTGTAGAAAAAAGGGTGGTTGGGAATGAAGGATATTAGTATAGATGGATATGGTTGTGACGGTCTTTGGGGGGCTTGGATTGGCTTGTGGACTGAGAAAAGTAAATTGATGAGATGAATTCAGTGGAGCTTTGAGTGTCTTGGTGTAGTGCGTAAGTTTAAGAAGAAGTGAATAATACCTTGCATGATGTGGGTCATCTAGGTCTCGGTAACTGAGTATATAAAGATAGGTTTCTGGTATTCCTGTTCCGTGTTGTGAACACCTAATGAATCATCTCAAAGTCCTTTGAGAATATTTTCAATGGAATTCTGCTATCGAAAGCTTTCTGCGCTATCTCTGGGATGTTATTCGACGAACCATTTTGCCTCGTTTGATATAACATATGGAGCGGGGTGTGAGTTGTTGGCGGCTGTGCTTGGGATAGTAATGACAGCAAAAAGTTTTGTTGCCCATCCAAGTTTTAATCATAAATATCAACACAAAACTTCAAGTGACGAGAAAACCTCGTGATTGCATCTCTTGGCTCTCAAAATAATAGGGGGTAAAGTGAAATCAATTGGTTACCACTTGCTTTCTTAAGAGCTAGGCGGGCTTGGTTCTCGTTTTTTCTCTATTAGGCTTCAGTGATAGAAATATCCAGCAATACGTTTTTGTTTTTGATGGATAGAAGATAGCTTCGATAATACTAGATATGCAACAACATTGAGTGCATTATCTGTGGTATAGTGTCAGAAGTATAATGTGAGTGAGACAAGTGGTGAACACTAAAGATAGAAAGGGTAGAGATGCCATTTTGTCTGGATTGGCCATTCATAGTGATGATTCCGAAAAGCCAGGAACCGAGAATTTTACATAGCCAACCGGTATATAAGATTGTAGATCCAGTGTAATAGGAATTTTAGATATAACCCAGTCGACTAAAGCAGAATTAAAAATGATGGGAGGATGGGAGGATGGCACGTATTTCTCTACCTTACTCTGAAAGAATCACTATTTTTTGTGTTCAATATTTACGCACACATTTGAGAACCGTTTCAGAATATGAGATCAAGATGCACTTGTCGATGAAAGTGTCTTTCAGCGACAGTAAATATCGACAGCAACGCTGAATAAAGCAGGATAATTCAAGTAATTCTACAATATATTTTATAGTAGAATAAATTCACCATGAGCCCCATGAAATAGCGTTCTTATTCTATCCCGAATTCGACATTCTCATTGCTGTCATATCTCCATACTTAAACTCAATACTCATTCTCATATCCTGGACGAAATAACCCACTTTTACCCATTGTATATCGATGAATTAGCTCACATGATTGATTATTCAAAACGCTTTTATACCGGCTTTCTGGGAAAGCATTTGTTTTCTCAAGAGAAACTATATGTCCCTTTGCATGATTAATCCAACCAGCTTTCTTAATCAATTTGAATCTTACAGAATTGTTTACATTAGCAATTTATATATCCGAAACTGATATCAAGATTCAGGATGCCGGAATGCAACATTGATTAATCTCATTCCCTTGAAACCACTGAGTGGTATGGATGTGTGAATCATTGGATACTTTGATTATTCTCTGTTTTTTCTAACATGGTTAATTTCAAGATCTTGTTGAGAATTTTAAGTACCTTTCTTCTATTATTTGCTATATAAGGAGCTTTAAACCTTCCAACAGTAAGTATGTGTAAGAGTTAGCAATGGCCGACCAGTGGGAGAAGCAACCATTCAACACGCAAGAATTCGTCAGAACTTGCCATTTATGATAGTTCTATGATAGAGGATACATCCAGTCTATATAATTCATCTTACTATCGGAAGATGGCTGTTAATGATCTACTACCATGTCATTGTAATATTAACAGCAATTATGTATTTTCTAGAATCTTCTACTCATTTGTTTCTCGATGCTGTCTTACGACAGCGCCAATATATTTTCACACAACGACAACAGTCCAGAAGAGCACATTTAATATATTGATCTAGATCTACAAGGTATTAAATAGAAAGTTACTGAAGAGCCATAAATGAATACGAACCCATTGTCTTCTCAAGGATTCGTGGAAGATTGATCAACTACCTCGTGAAGCAGTGGCGGCCGTCCATCTTCCTTTGCTTGAGAAGTGATTTAGTTGATCAACCTCGTGGAGCTTTTATAGTCAAGTCAGGAATTTTCGTCAAGGACTAGCTGGAGTGGAGGTAGTGAGCACTAAGCTAGGTGTGACGAGTAATTCAACATTTGAGCGGGATCGATAGGAGCTGGGTGCTGTGTGACGGGTTTCTTATAAAGAGGTCTATTCTACTGCAAAGATGGCCATAGTTGCATTAGCTAAATTCTAATTCAACTGTGATGGAGATTTGTCACAGGAGAATCTTAAGTGATCTCGAAGTGCTTTTTTGGCTATATATCAGTTTCAGGCATTTAAATCCGACATGCTTGAAGGATGTAGTCCGGGGGGTATGTCGCTTACAATGACAGTGATAGTTGGTTTCGATGACGGGGGTTTTCATCGGACCAGATTTGTGGATGAATAAAGATCATATCGTGCACGTGAATTTGGAACAACCAAGCACAAGTCGTGAGTAGTGGTTGGAGACATTATGGTATCTTTGGTTTGGGATACCTTTATGGTACTGAATTGATGGCTTAAAACATGGTCCTTTTTATAGGAGGAGGTGGAAGTTTTCTACGAAGAATTGAAATTCATTGGATCATTATGAAGCAAGGATGGGATGGGTATCCACATTCATATTTGACCTAGCAACGGAGCAGACATCTTTCTAGAAATAAACGAGGCTTCTCAATCAACTTTCAATGTCGCAGGGTTATGAACTTTCTTCCCCAAGTATTTAAGTCATCCTTTCGTCTTTATTCACAAACTATGGTTTACCATGCAACAAGAGAAACATCTCAGCATGCTTCCAGTACATCATTCAATTTGACTCCAAAAATCTTGGTCTGAACTTTCGATGCAGTTTCTGTGTAGCTATCTCTACAGGGGAAACAATATTGCTCAGTAAACGACAATGAGAGAGGCTATTTTTCAGGAAATTGACCGTCGAAATGGTGATCACTATCATTTATCCATTGTTCTAAAAGCATTATTAAAAGGGAAAACTTCACAACAACTTTGTATCTGGAGAAGAATTTTCTCCAGAATTGTTATATGACGCAAATGGTAGTGGATTCGTTTAGATCTAAATTCATCTATCTTTATCCTCCAAGTAATTCTGGGGTTGAAGGACTAATCGTGGAGTCTTTTATAGAAAACTGAAGAGCAACCGGAAGTCATGAGTAATGCATTATATCAATTAAAGATATATACATTCCATATGCAAACTGAAGAACGGAACATAGACAGCTTCTACAGCTAATGATTGAATATTCTTCAAAGAAGTGGATACCAACGGATTTATTGATTTCTTTCACTTAAATATGTGAGACTCAATCTAATAGTTCCCTAGCACACACACAGCGGAAAGGCAAGTCAGCTAAATCTAGGCAAAGGGGTAATTGGGTTGATTGGAAAGTAATATATCATACCATAGCATTACCCATACTCCACGTAAGAGCTAGTACCCGTGACTGTGGGCAAGGCGGCTGGGCAAGAGTCTTCGTGATATATTAAAATCGATAAGAATTCATTGGCAACGAAGACTCAATCAAGCATCCAATCCGATGACAGTAATGCCTGCTATCGGTGAAAGATGCTCGACACCTACGGCAATAGCTTCCCTCCAGTATTTCCCTCCAGTATCTCACACCCGATACACGTTATTCTTTAAGCAAGGTTTGATTATTATCAACCAATGATTTATAGGGTTGTTTTTATCCTGAAAGCACATATTAATAGTGGAGTTAACACTTAGGAAGACGCTTGCTGGTTGGTACATGAGGACACAAAAATATTTATACAACACAAGCTTTGAATCAGAGCAGTTGGGTAAATACGTAGTGTGAATAACAAGCCATGCACTAACAAGTAATAGGAAGATTAGTAAATAATGACGTACTAGAATAACATTTAGCCCACAGGGCAAGAATAAACTAGGTATGTATCAATTATCTAATGACAGTACGATCCCATGGTTTTGGGGAGTAAAGAAATTTAAGCTGACAAACACACAGCTCCATGTTTCCAGGGAGCTTTCACTTGCAATCCGGTTTTTTAATTGTCTTGTGAATCTGCTGTTGAAGATTCAGGTATAGCGTTTATGCGGTGATGATATAGAATATCTTCGGTATTTGACATCACAGTTTGGAGACACAAGTAGAAATGTAGCGACAACAATTTCAACTCGAACGACAACATTAATGTGGATAAACAGGAACAAACGTTGTGCACCAAGCCACCACTGCCAGACTCTGACTACATACCAGACAGACGATCTACGACTGGAAAATATTGTATTTCCACTCAATCCCCATAATACAGCATTTTGACGAATGACCACTGTTCAGTTGACAAGATCAGAATCGGTAAATATACCACTTCATATAGCAAGAGAATGAAAATATATCGGTATAAAACTGCAAGCTTCTTTAAGATTTTGTGTTACTTGAGTAACAGAGATGAGTAGATCCTTATTGAACCATGTTGATGACGCAAACAAGAAGAATTTGTAAGAACCTCACAATCAGGAGGCTAGTTTGCAGCTTTACTCCCATTCATCCATTGTAAAAAGAAGAAAAGAAAAAAAATCTGTCCAGAAATCTGAAACCACTTTAGACATCCAGTATACCAAATCCCAACCTTTCTTTGGGTTACTATGGAAAGCTAAGGAGTTATTAATCGAAATATTACTAGTAAAGATGAGTATTTAATCCCCAGACGATTGCTCGGAAACAAATTCAACAACTTGTTCTAATCAACAACGGAATGTAACTTAGGTTTGCCATTGAGAACAGTTTATTATGTTTGGTTTTTACACTTATTGTACATGGTCGTCCTGTATATGCGTTGTTGGCTAACTCTCCCGGTAGATTGGTAAGCATTAGCAAATGTTGAATTTCAATGGCAATGAGAATAACGATATGTATCATCGACGACTAATAGAGAATTGGGGAGTAACTACCGATTCCTTTCCACTCGCTGGATTTCGAGCGATATTCGGCTGGTATGACTGTGTATAATTCGCAGCTAGCCATTCAAATTCGAAGTTTCCGTATACGTTGAGAGTGTGATGGTTGGATGAAGTAATCATTTTATATCACCTCGTGGATATGGCTTGTGACTCATGGCACTTTGTGTGGTGGATGAGTAATGAACTTTCATGATAGCGATATATAATGACACTGGCTCGGTACTACAGAGTAATTGTGATACAAAAAGGCGACTAAAACAGGAATGTAGAAAACAATACAAATTTTTCTCATACCACACAATAAATCCATTCAAGCCAGAACTTAAACTCCACTAGGACATACATCGAGCTCAATATGACGAGAGGGATGGAAAACTCTACACTTCGACTTTTCACCAATAAACAGAACACATTTTGATTAAAATTGCTTTTCATTCAGTCTATAGCTCAGGACTCTATATCATCTAAGGTATAAAATGTGGACATCAACCCAGTTGACTGGTATCAAACCATCTGATCCAATTTTTTATTTTCCAACCGTACCCTGCCAAATCCATTCCAAACACCCAAAACATAATATGGAATAAACACTAGTTCGTCGCAGACGCAGCAGCTCTGGAAGCTACATTAGCACCCGTCGCTTTTAGCAGCCCCCTTGGAAGCTTTGGCCTTCTTTCCTCCGGTGCCGGTCGAAGCAGCTTTCTTGCCACCAGTAGTCCCACTGGCAGCAGCGGTACCGTTCTTGTCCTTTTTTCTTGATTCAAGGATGGGAAGGCCACGGAGACCAATTGAGCTAAGCTCGCCTTGGATATCACCGGCAAGCGATTGATCGCCAGTGTCAGCTCCAGCTCCAGCTGCAGCGGCGCCGGCATCACCTTTGGTTGCCTTAGCGGTAGAGGTAGCTGCTGCTGCTTGTGCGCCAGTTGCCTTTGCTGCCCCGTTACCCTTTGCTGCCCCGTTACCCTTTGCTGCCCCGTTTCCCTTTGCTGCACCAGTTGCTTTCGCCGCACCACTTGGTTGTGCTACGCCACCAGTTGCTTTTGCGCTTCCCTGGGATAAGTTAGCATTGTGAGACAGAGAGACGAGAATGTTGTAGTACAAACCTTGCTTGCCTTGCCTTTCTTCCCGGTTCCGGTTGAAGCTGCGGCGTTCACAACAAGAGTGGCACTACCCTTTGCCTTTTGATTGTTTGCAGCAGCTTTGGCTGTTGCATTAGCTAGAAAAGGTAGTCAGTATAACCGAAAGATGCAAGATAAAACCAATTGACTAACCAGCACTGTTGTCGTCGTCATCGTCGGTATCGTTATCATCATTGTCATTGTCATCGTCATCGTCACCGTTGTTTTGCTTGTTTTTTGGTGATCGAGCATAGAACTCAAATACTGTTCTTATTAGCCATGTTTATTTCCCATGGGGGTACTGTTGGCTAACCATTTGGAACTGGTGCTCTAGCGATGAGATCAGTCTCGGTCTCTGGTAAAGCTCGAGAAGAAACAAGTGTGGCAGAGATAGCAATGAATGCTAAGATGGATCCGAAGCCCTTCATGATGAAAGATGTATGATAATAAGCGTCAAGCTGTTGAGTCTATAGAAAAAAGTAATAAAGCAAGAAAGCACAGCTATAACTTGTTACTATTGTTCAATACTCTATCAAATAGGAAGACTTACCTCTTGATCGAATTTAAATGTAAAGGGTAATGAAATAGACACACAAAGATATGAAGAGATGAAGTTTTGATGTAGAATGAAGATACATAATCATGAGGCTTTCGAGGCTTTTATCTTCCATTTCGACAACGATGGCTGATATGGACTCCCATGGAATCTAGAACTTCTTGAAACCATGAGACAGCGTAGAAAGGGAAGATAATTAGCTCACCCTTAGCCCGTCTGATCTTCACTTCATTTGAAAGTTTATTTCGTTAATCGTATGCTGTTAAACACCCTATATGGTATCGGTTTTCACGAAAGAACCATGAAAGGCACCATAATTAGAATATATAAACTAGTAGATGTTGTATGATATAAAGTTTATTCTATAAGAAACCGATTCTCCAGTACCCACGCCCATGGGGATTGATCTGCAAGAGAATTCGTGTTAGCTTCGTCAGGAATATAGTTCAAGACGAAAGATAAGCTTCTTAAGCATTAGTCGTCTCAAGTGGGGTGTATCTTTGCAACTAAATCTAAGTATCTCTTGTAAGAATGAAGTGAAAACCAGTGTGGACAATTGTACCAAATTGAGGTAGTTCTGAATTCGGTAGTGTAAAAACCGGGGTTTCAAACTGTCGATTAAACCAATTCGGCTACAGCGTCAAACGATAAGGAGGTGTCAGATACTTCCGAGACGGTGGGCCCCAGCAAAGATCATCGGATGTGTGGAATACCGCGCCAAAAAACGAAAATGTAACGGTAGCACAGTATCAAATGTCCTATTTTAAGAGATGTAAACTGTAGTTTGTATCATCGTCAGTTGCTTGGTATCATCTGAATAATGGAAAGCTCTCATCCCAAGTCTTGTATTTGAGAAACATACCTTGGCATGTAGATTTCGCCAAGTTCTCAGGTTAATGGAAGACTTGCTAGAAGACTTGCTAGAAGACTTGCTAGGAGACATAACATGCTCAATTCGAAAGAGAATCTAGAAGTCTACTTGATGTGTTCTTCAAACGGATCTATCCGTGTCTGTGGCATTATGCCGATGGACCATTTGACCACCCATTGCAAGTTCTCCCAGAACATTGGAATTTTGGTTGAGTAAGGGAAATGAAAAATACTCAGTCGACTTAAAGATTCAGTCTTAGATGGCATTTTTGCTTGGAATTTGTTTATCACGATCTTCTCCACGACATGTATCAGTACCGCGGGGCAAACACAATAACGATCATAGAATGCACCCACAGTTCTATGGTCTTGGCACAAGTCCCGTGCATGATGGATGGAGCGGTGATCTTTGGAGAAGTCCACTGGGAAACAATGCTGACATAGGAGATGATACTATTCGTGAAGAACTAGCACATAGTTGTGAGGGGGTTTCGTTGCGAGGATATATGTACGGTAGTACAGAGATAGCACAGTACAATACCGAGAATACCTAGGGACCGGTAATTCATCTGCTACCCAAAATAACACTCCATTCTTTCAGCATCCGCCAGATTATCATGAACCCAATCTCCGAATAGTAATGATAGACCTTGACCTGACTCTTGCAACGATAACAATGTTGTCGCTTTCGCGTACGCTTTCGTGGTAACCTCGATGTTAGTGAGTTGATTTCCTGCTTTCGATTGGCTGCTCACAATTGAAATGGCTTTCATTCGGATGACACATGATTGGCCCACTGGTGGCCCGAGGTTCTAGCTTTGCTGTATTGCCGAGAACGAGAAGCTTTGAAGAATTTCGCCGAACCCGAACTCGACCTCTGAGCGCTTTCGTGAGTCAAGAGGCAAATGAATTGTACTTTAAAATAAGAAAGGGCAATTGATATGAGGTGACAATAATCATGTCTTCTTCAAGGGCTGTCACGGCATGTCTGCAGCGTAACGTCGCGCGACAAAATGCTTCCAGGATTGCGACTCGATGTCCACGAATTCTGCAACAATCATTCATACATCCTACATCACGACCCCGCATTGTCTCGTCATTAATTGCTGGGCAGCGACGCGCTTTCTCTCTTACAGTCCCTCGACGATTGGCAGATGTTGAAGATAATTTCGATCCAAAATTGGTCGAGAGGGAGTCGGATAAGGTCGATGTATGTATAGTTGGAGGAGGTAAGAATATTATCACATGCCAAGGAATTGTATTAACATTTACAGGTCCTTCTGGGTTGAGTGCTGCGATTCGATTGAAACAACTCGCAAATGAAGCAGGGAATGAAGATTTTAGGGTGATACTGTTGGAAAAGGCGGGTGAAATTGGGGCACACATTCTTTCTGGCGCGGTCATCGAACCTACGGCTATCAACGAATTATTCCCAGATTGGCTCGCGGAGGACAATGAGAATAGATTCGAAAATGTTACTCCCGTCTCGGGTGACAAGATGCGTTTCCTTACCAAAGGTAGCACAATTCCTATACCCGCCCCTCCGCAGATGAACAATCAAGGCAATTATATCGTCAGTCTTAATCAATTCACAAAATGGCTTGGAGATCGAGCAGAAGAGGTTGGAGTTGAAGTGTATCCTGGGTTTGCAGGAGCGGAAGTTTTATACAAGTCGGATGGATCTGTCAAAGGTGTCGCTACCAATGATTTAGGTATTTCGAGAAGTGGCAAGCCCAAGGATAATTTTGAGAGGGGAATGGAATTTCACTCAAGAATAACTCTTTTTGCGGAAGGTTGCCATGGAAGTCTTACAAAGCAAGTCATTAAGAAATTTGACCTCCGTAGAGATAGTCAACCACAAACTTATGGCCTTGGCATAAAGGAGGTCTGGGAAATCCAGCCTGAAAAGTTCAAGAAAGGCCAAGTTGTTCACTCTATGGGTTATCCCCTCCCAGCAGACACCTATGGTGGTGGCTGGATGTATCATTTTGGCGACAATCTAGTGAGTATTGGGCTTGTAGTAGGACTCGATTATCCAAATCCTTGGATGTCACCATATCAAGAATTCCAAAAGATGAAACACCATCCTCTCTACAAAGATGTTTTGGAAGGTGGCAAATGCATATCATATGGAGCTCGCGCTCTTAATGAGGGAGGTTTCCAATCGATACCGAAATGCGCATTTCCTGGTGGCGCCTTAATTGGTGATACTGCAGGCTTCCTCAACGTTCCAAAAATCAAGGGTACCCACACCGCTATGAAATCTGGAATGCTTGCTGCAGAGGCAACATGGACTGCATTGGAGAAAAACGATGAGGGGTCCGTTTTCTTGTATGATTATGAAGATTCGTTGCGCAAATCGTATATCTGGAAAGAATTGAAGGAGGTGCGAAACATGCGGCCTTCATTCCATTCACCACTAAAGCTATACGGTGGTATTATGTACTCGGGACTCGAAGCATATGTTTTCAAGGGCAAGGTCCCATGGACATTGAAGCATAAATCTACTGATGCTGCAGCTACCAAGCTTGCCGACCAATGTACAAAGATTGAATATGAGAAGCCTGATGGTAAAATCTCGTTTGATATCTTGACAAGTGTTAGTCGTACCGGCACAAATCACGAGGAAGATCAACCAGTTCATTTGCAGGTCAAGGATTGGGATAAGCATGCAGAAATGGAATACCCAAAATACAAGGGTATTGAAAACAGGTTCTGCCCGGCTGGTGTGTACGAGTATGTTGAGGATTCAACAAAGAATATTGGAGTGAGGTTTCAAATCAATTCGCAAAAGTAAGTTTCTCATCTTAACAGATCGCGGCGATACTAATTCCTCTCAGTTGCATTCATTGTAAAACATGTGATATTAAGGTGCCAGATCAGGATATCAATTGGAGTGTCCCGGAAGGTTCAGGGGGACCAAAATATTATATGACTTAGATATCCAAGTGCATGAAAAACAATATGTACACCTATTTACACTATTCACAGATGATTTTGATGTGATGCCGAGTTCGGCTTGGTGACATATCGCTTTCCCACGAATAGCTCGATTTTGAGCTCTCGTATAAATACACGACACATTTCTTTCAGGATCCTCCATAGCTACGAACTACATCCCCCAAAAAGAATGTAAGGATCTGATGGTTCAACGTTTCTCTCAGTTACCCAGGGTTAAATCCATCTTATCTGGCCAATTCAAGGAGAGTCTGCCAGAGCTCTACGGTAATTTTCCCGCTTGACTTCTCTTCTCGCTGTCGCTATCCTCTCTGTTCGTCATACCTTGATTCGACAGGTGTCTGCTCGTCACTTAAGCAAATTCCTTACTGTCATATTGGATTTTCATATCAATTTACAATCATTCGATTTGACAATCTCTCGGCCCTTGATAAAATATCGTGCCATGTGTCTAGAAGGAGATGGCTAGTTTTCCTGATGGATGTTTGGTTCAGTATGAACCAACACGTGACTCTTGAAACCATTTGACTTTGCTTACAATGCAGTGATCAGTCCGCATGGGATATTTAAATACTGAGATGAATGAGATTCTTGAGATAATTAATTATACGTGGTATTGTATCTGTTTTGACGTGGTTGGTTGGTTCATGCGTTCTTCAACTATCGGCTGGCTGGATGATACGACGCTTTTGTGTAGATATCTTACTCTGTTGTTATATTTAAACCACAGGTGTACAAAGGCTCAATGGTAAGTTCTAGAGAATAGGAAAGAACGCACTTACATGCTCGTTCACTTGCAAAGTTCAACGGCATCTTGTGAGAGATCTTAGTGTTGATAGATGTGTTTCTTACTGGAAATTTGATGGTTTATTGTCGAGTCATCTTTTTTCGCCATCACTTTCTCGAGGCTGCTATTTCTCGGATATTTTTGTTGTTGTCATTTTTGCGGATATGGCAGTATACATACATCACTGTGAGCGCTCCCGGGCTTCTGATGACAGTTTAGAGATGTTGGTTTAGGAAAAGTGATGACCCTATCTTTTTTACCTTGGCTCCCCTAATAAATTCTCTTCAAACAAAATGTGGAAATCTGCTAAAGAAGGATCTTGGGGAATCCTTTGGTCGCGTCAGAAATAGAGAGGTAAAACAAGAATCAACACGCGAATCACAGATTGTGGAAATCAACGGAGAAGGGAGACAAGGCAGTTAATTGTTGAGGTTTCCAACTCAATTCAGGATTTTAATGATTTATATTTATATTATATTTTAGTTAGTGATGCTTAGCTATCTAATAACAGTTGGTATAGTATTTACTTGAGACTTGACCCGAGCTTCTGCAGGATATCTCATGCACTCGAGATCCGGCAATTATGTAAAGTGAATGAATGATCTTTCATCAAACCTAGGAAGAACTGTCCATTTCTCTACATGTCAGTTACCTAGATTACCTAGGACTGGTCTCCCATCGCCATTCTAAATTCATATGAACTGACACTATTGGGATACGAGATGGTGGTTTGACCACTTGGAAGATTGTCATCGGCGTCTGAGATGACGGTGCGTGGAGCTGAGATGGTGGGTTGATGACTTTGGAACATGTCATCGGTGTCTAAAATTATTCTACTTGGAGCTGAGATGGAGATGGTGGATCGGTGACTTTGGAACATATCGTCGGCGTCTGTAACGGCGGAGCGTGGTGCTGAGATGGTGGTTTGACGACTTGGAAAGCTTTCATCGGCGTCTGAGATGTCTGCGTATGGAGATTTGTAGGTGATATTAGAATAGATGTATGGAATGGGAGGACCGTTTAGAAAATTGAAGTCAACATCCATCTCATCGACCTCGGAGGAACCTCCTTTTGACCCCGGAGAGTTATAGTCCGCAAGCTTGATCAATTCCCGATTCAAAGTCTCCGGCTCAGGGGTACCCTCATTGATAAAGATACCAGCACTCACTGGGGCAGCGCCATCGATTCTTCTCGAGCTTCTTCTAACGAAATCATCGCTGCCGCCCAATTTCGACTTCAAACGTTCACTTCTCTTCTTTTCAGAAAGAGATTTCTTCCCGGCCGGGCCGTTCTTCTTGGTCGAAGCCTTTTTTCCACCCACGGTCTTATTTTCCACCACAATCAACCTCTCTGCTTCAACTTCGTCTTCGACTGCAGCAACTTCGGGTCTTCTGATGAAGCCATATGTGGATCCTCTAGGATCTCTTGTTGGTTTGATGGTCGTGTCTACCTGCTTCTGAACTTTACCAACGCGAGCCTCGGGGCGACGCTTGGGAAGGTAGCAAGGGCTCATAACTGTGATATGATGGTGTTTTTTGTCTATTAGTGAGTTAGTAGGAAACTAGAGAAGAAATGCGAGATCAATCTAGGCTAGAGGCAGAACCTCCGATAGTTTGGATAAAAGTTCAGTGAAAAGCTTCTCAGTCCAATATTATTGTTGGAAGTTTGAAACACTGGATTCTTTTCGAATTATGTGCTCTTTTCAAACACTGAGAAATCGTATTCAGTCTGCCAATCCAAACTATTGGATACCCTGACTGGTTTAAACAACAGGGCAAGGAAGAATGCTAAGCTGTGGGCGGAATGGAGTAAAAGAAAAGAACTACGTACATCTATCATAGAGTATAAACTTGTTGACTTGTCTCTTATCATACGTGATGGAATCCGCAAACTCAGGGAGAGGTGTCGGATCCTTGTCTTTCACTAGAATTTGGCACAAAAGTTAGTTCTGGCTGGTAATTTTGTTTCTCCCCACGGAAATAAGAGGCTGCGACAGATATACGACAAAATAATTGGTAGAGTAACATACAAATAGCATCGTAGACTCTAATGGTCTCCTTGATGATCTCCACGTTTCTAGGTGTAATAGATGGATTGTTGCTTCTGGCTTCTAATTTCACGTTAGTTGAACTGCTTCACTGGGTGTTGGGGAATTAGAAATTGGAGTATGTTAGACTCACTGGATTTCAATGCGCGCCATTGAGCGTCAGTGTAATGAACTGGTAAATCAAGCATTCGCGGCATGATTAAGTTCGTTGTAGGAAACTGATCTAGTTGTTTGAAGGTTGATCGTTGTAGGAACGAAGATTGAGGTTCTTGTGGTTTAAGAATTGATCTGGTTGCAGTTGTGGTTGGAATTCGAATGTCAAGATTTGGTTTTTTCTTGGTTTTGACTTTGAAGTAACTTTGTAGGAAGAGTTATTGCAAATGAAAGATGGAAGATGGAAGTTGAGGATATTGGGAAGGTGATAACTTAAGTACTTACTAAGTGGTGCGGTTCTCTGCATCGCTTAAGGTAGAGTGATTGATTTGCTGTTCAGTACGCGTCCAATGCGGCTGAACCGTATCTCGCTGTTGAAATGTTTCTCGCTGCTGGATTTTAGTGATCGGGTGACAGTATTGATACATTCATTGTTCGCGAATCAGTAAAGTACCAAAAATATCTACGTTCAAATCATCCTTGAAATATTGGTCGTTTATTTGTATATATTAGGAAAGGTCTATCCAGGCGGAACCGAACAACGTGACTTGCAATCCGAGTCCATGGGATAGACTTTTAGAAGAACTATTCAGAATAGGATAAATTAGCGCAATGATTCTCGATAAGTATCAAGCAATTCACTGCTCTCTAAGATGTAATGATCAGATATTTTAAGTGCTCGTACGGTGATAGCTCTTCTAATTTATCATGACCGTAACTTGATATTTACATCCACATCCACCAATATCTGCAATCGCTGCTCGTCTAATTTAAAGCTTACGGCTTCAATTTTAAGCATTTTCAAACGCTCTAATGGGAATTGAGCTTCTGCGGGCCACGCGAACCTTATTACTAATCATGGAAAGATCTCACAGCCGTATTGGGTCACCTTGTATAGATGCAATTCTTTTTCTTTCAATCTGGCTACGTTTGAGAATATTCGAGTGATCATTTTCTGCCAACGAAGCCATAGAATACGTTTTAGGAACCATTTATTGCACTCCTCACTCTTTTTTTTCACTTTGCATCACTTCAGTTGCTACTTACGTGTTATCATATCTTTTGACGGGGGTTTGACAGCCCTTCACTGTCTCTTTCAAGCATTATTCATGAGTCTGATATTTTATTCTCCGAATCGCTCTGAAGCTATACCAGAATGAATACTTCGAACAAGATGTGTAGTATAAAAGCATGTTAAGTTGAAGGAAGGGGTCTCCAAAATAGTGATTTCATTTAAATATCCGTGGAGATATGAAAGCATAAAGTGATTGATAATATTTTCATATTTTGGGGAAATAGTAACAGAATAAACTCCAGTTTGCTCATGAGCAATACTACTAGATACATAATAAAAGCTTACAATCACTAAGATCACTCATAGAAACAGCCTTGATCACTGGCATGTTTGACATGCAATTGATGGTAATTTACAGAAACGATCTCGTCTTCCTAAAATATATGATTCTTTATGCATTGGATGGAATACTATCGAGTCCCTATATTATAATAACTTCAAACCCGATATATAGGAAAACATTTACATGCCAATAAAACGCCATAGAAATATACAACATGCAATTCACTTCAGTGATCTTACTTTATTGATCTTACGTTACTATCTTTTTAATGTCACGAAAGCTTAATTGGCAAAACTTAATGGGCTTCTCTACTCTCAGGATCACATACTAGACATAGTCGATAGAGGTCAAATAACTAGAATAAGAAAGCTAAAGAGGAAAGAGATCCTTAAGGGATCTCTTTATCTCTTATGTAGT
>PHWZ01000599.1:0-19206 GCA_004379285.1 Botryotinia calthae
CCCCTCAACTAAACCCTCAAAAACCCTCCCCTTCCACCCCCTCAACCACGTCACCCCGCCACAAATCAAACTCAAACTCTTCCCCGTCCCCGTCGGACTCTCCAAAATCCCAATCTTGCCCTCTTCCAAAACCTCCCACACCGTTTGCATAAACGTTTCTTGGATCGGATACGGAGTGTACGGATGATGCCAGTCTCTTCTTGGACTATGAATCTCAATCTCCGTATCCATATCCGAGGTATTGTTAGAGAGATTCATTATTTACCTGTTGTGAAATTTAAGTTAATTTGAGAAATCGGTCAAGAGTCAAGAGTCTATTTATCAATCTCAGAAAATCGAAGCAACACCTCAAGACTGAACTGATAAGTAATAGAATCGTGAAGCTCCAGATACCAAGTCTCCTCTCATTCAGTCTTTTAGCTCGTGGCTCGTGGCACAAAGATATCAATGTTTACCCCGGTATTTTCAAGGGAGACGCGCTTTGTCCAAATTTCGACTCGCGAAGTCACGTCTTTTGGCGCAAAGTGTAATAAAGCGACAAGTGGATATATCTACGTAGCAAGCAAGCATCTATTTCCATATAAATATTGTTGGGAGATCGATTGATAAGTCTAATGAAATCATGAATTGTATGTGTTAATAGAAGTAGTTAAAAAGGTAACATCTTACTATCCCGTTTATGTAAAGAAGGCACTGAAGCTGAAATACGATTGTGTTAGATAGATCACTTCTTGGATCTACCAAAAGCCAGTTTTGACAACTTTTGATATGATCAATCCTGCAAGCATGAAATTAAGTCATCGAAATGTCATATGGATATTATGCCATGCCCGCTATCTAAAGTTACACTCATGATTTCTTATGCTCTCCTCTCATCTATACATATCATTTTCCATCCTTCCATCCCTCCACCCCTCTCACCATTCAAATATCATGCACAGCCAGACACAATACCCAGCTTATACAATCGTCTCCAACTCTCTAGCATAACCAAGGGTATTCTCAATAGCTGTCATACTAACTTCCTTCTCCTCGGCGACCTCTCCAGCATCCACATTCACACCATTCTTCAATTTTTGATTAGGGAAGTATATGAGTCCATCTTCAATCAACCATCCTCTGTGTTGCGCAAATTGTACTACTGCTCCTTCTGATGGTAAGAAGAGGAGATTCTTTGTGGACGAAATAGGTAGAGATGGATATGCTGTTTCCGAAGACGAAGCAATTTCAGAGCGAATTTGGTTGACCAAGATCTATTCGTAAAGCATTAGTTGATGCACTTCTCAAAATCTGCAGTAACAGCCCTCCCTTCCAACCTTGCGGTTGATTGGACAATAACAAGACACAGCATAACAACAAAACCAACTCACCTCACTGAAAACTCCATACTCCTCACTCGGCACCTTACCACCCTCCATTGCCTTCCAAACCAAATCATAACTACCCTCCATCAACCATCTCTCCAGCTTAATTGGATATCCCAAATATTTATCTTCCTCAACCCTCTTTCCACCATCCTCCCTCAGCTCCAACCCCTCCAATTCCGTGTGAAAGCCCGCATAATCTCCCTGTGTCAACAACAACAAAAGATATAATCCTGTAATCTTGTTCTTCTCTCCCGAACTCTTGGCGCTAAATTTGTCGTCTGGAAGCTCGTAGTATGGAGTTAATTGATGAACATAACGTGTGAAACCAGCTGGATCCTTTGCCCGAATGGAAACGAGAGCACCGGTTTCGAAGACTTCGCGAGCAAGAGATAATATGGAGGGTGATGTTGATGCTTGTGGAGTCAAGGCATTTAATTTGAGAAGTGTGAGTTTGGCTTTGGAGAGGAGTGATGAGCTCTCTTGGTAAGATGTTGATGGGGATTTGAGTTTTTGAATAATTGTTTGAAGGTCGCGTTCTGACATCTTGATTGTTCAAGTAGTAGGTTTGTTGATTCCGTCGGAAGATTTGGAGAGAAAATGGGTTGTTTGAGTGATAGGGCGAAGAAGTTGGTATAATTGTAATTCGAAGCTTTTGGAGATGGCAAGGTAGCTATGGAGCCGCGTTGATGGAAGCAACCTTGAGACGCTTAGTCATGTTTTATAGCCTGAGGCTGGTCAAAGCTCATTCTGAAATCATCATCTTATTGGTTTCCGTTTTTGGGTTATGTGTAACTTCGGCTCATACAGTTATTGGATGGGTATTATATCCACCTGAACATCTATTCTCTTCTGTTGCATATCTGGTTTATTTTGTTTACTCGTGAATACAAGCCAATCAGAATCAATTAATCACTCACAAGCACTCACTCACAATCAGAACACTCATCATATCATAATCTACAAACTCTCATTGCCATTCTTTCTTCCTATCATTCAAAACCATTCTAGTATGTATGCAGTATTTGCAATGATCTTTTGCCTCTTACTATGATCATATTACCTCATAAAAGAACTCCCCGCTGCCCAAATGAAGTAAAACGCTTTGCAAACCCCCATATTTCCCAAATTTCCGTCGTTACCCTATTATGCAGAATCGCAGAGAGAGCGAATGAACTTTGAAATCAACTCCAGTTGCATTATAAGAAACCCCAAGGTCAAACTCTCTATGATACAATCGTAATATGTTCGGAGATATGTGTGCAAGTGAATCGGATGTTGAGCGCTGGCGTGTAGATGTGAATCGAATAACCAAGGGTACAAGAGAAGTGAAGATCGCAATTCGATTTAAGTATGAAGAAGTCCGGAAGATCCAATAGTTAAGTGACATTGCGAATTCAACCCAAAAAATTGACGGTCAAAATCATTGTCCACCAAACATACCATCAATACCACTGCCGTTAGTCTTATTTGTTGGAATGGTACGACCACCGCCAATAGCGGCTAGACTTGGGCTTTTGTCACTTCCTGCAATGTTCCAAGGACTGCTCTTCTTCTGACTTCTTTCTTCATCATCCATACCTTCCATGTTAAAGACAAAATCACCCTGCTCCTCATCGATAGGTGTTGTAAATCTGCCACTGCCGCCAATACTACTTGAGCTAGTTTGTCTATCAGCTGCAAAAGCAGATCGAGTTGAACTGGTTGGAGTAGTTGTAGTACGCGCAGATGATGATGAAAGAAGACTGGATCCGCTACCAATAGGTTCAGTTCCAGAAAGACGAGTTCTTTGAAGTTGCTGAGAAATCATCGACAGCGGGTTATGGCGAGGAGGAGACGCAATATATGAAGATGCATCACCAGATGTGTTAGGTCGAGCAATTGCTCTAGAGCCAGGGCTTGCTCCTTCATGAAGAAGGGAGTTACGAAGAGGAGAGCCAACATGCCCGAATACTGACGCCCGAGAAATCTCCTCTTCCTTGAGTTTTGATTGAAAATAAGCATTCCACCTAGAAGGACTTCCGTTTGATGGAGAGCCAAATTTTGTCGGGGTATCATTGCTGGGGGTGTAAGATGTAGATCTTAACTCATCGTAGAATCCTCGAGATGGCTTGGATTCGTCATAAGCGGCCCGAGAATTTCTTCGAGCTTTCTCTGCTGGTGTCATAAGATCATTAAGAGATTCTGGTAGCAAATCTTCTTCAAAGTTAAAAGCCTCACCCCAATCTTGCTCATCGCGTCCCTTGGGAAGACTTGCTGATATCATCTTTGGTTTGGTCGATCGTTGAGAATGCATAGTGCGCTTGCCAAAGTATTCTTCGGATGGTGGAGATGATGCAATGCCATGGAATCGATCTCTAGTATCATCTCCAAATGCAGAGCTGTGTAGGTTTCTTAAGGCATCCGATGGCTTTCCTCCGCCGACTGATGATGCTGGAGGAGAATCGATGCCGAAGGTCGTAGGAACTGAAGATGCTATTTTTCCATGTCTTGCAATCCACGAAACACCGTTACTATCAAACGAAGCTGGCAGAGGAGCATCCAACACACTCAACCCCTTTGCGGCAACAGGCGAAAGTCCCCCACCAAATCGATCCATTATATCATCTCTGGGCGATCCATAATTTGATCCGGGATGCGACGCATAACTCGCTTCGATCGTAGGGATACCGATATCAATACCTTGTTGTCTGCCGATCATGGGAACAAATCCATCTTCTTGTATTGCAAAAGGTGAGTAAGGTTGACCATATGGTGAAGGTGGTACGCCTTGAGCTCGAGCAAAGGAAGTGGTCAAGGCCGAGCCTTGTCCATGATATGGATCTGGGTTTATTCGTCCTCCAATGTTGAGTCCTGGAGCCATCGGAGGCATATTCTTATTGTAATTGATTCGTCTTCCATCGGGCAGAACGTGGATATTTGCGCATTTAGGTCCGAACTTGCAGTTACCCTTCGCAGAACATTAGAATCCTGATTTGACTTGGTGAACGGATTGCAATACCTTTGAGAAATATTTGCAGACATTATCAGTTGTGCTAGCTAGATCGTGACTAAAAGGGCAAGCTTGACCAGCTATAGATTGCCTGTTAGTTCAAGGCTCCGGTGATGATGTGCTTCAGGATATATGACATACCTTGACAAGTGCCCTAACGATTCCCAACCATCAGCAACTCGATCGTTTGTAGTAGATTAGAAGCTTGAACTTTACTCACTTGTCTAAAGAATTTACACGGAACATGACCGGTATCTATGCAAATCCGCATTAGTAACTTGATCATCGCCAACAACTCCCCCGAAGCTTTCCATTCTTACTTTGTCTAGTGGGAGGACTTCTTGCAACACCGTCCGCTCGAACAGCACCGCCATTGAGAGGACCCGATTGACCATTTGGAATATTTAAGCTACCTGTGCTCATATGACGAGGATATTGATTGTTGGAGCTGCTTCCATTTCGCATATGTTGCGGCTGCGGCGGCTGTGGCGCTCCGTTGCCCAACATTGTATCCATGCCCGAAATGTTTTTGGATGGGGATGAAGATCAGAAAAATGGACGGAAGATATGATTGGAAATTTTTAAGTTGTTGTTAAAAGAAGATGGATGCGGTCGGCGGGGTACAAGACAAGGTGAGGTGAATGGTGGATGGTGGGGGGGATTATTGCTCGAGGGTCGTGTGTGGTGAAGAAGAACGAAAAGAAGGATGGAGGTCAAGTCAAGAGTAGATTGATTGATTTTAGCTTGACTGATTTGGATTTCTCTCTATCTTAGCTCGTGGAGAAAAAAGAGGCGAGAGGATAAGGAAAGTTTTATCAGTGGAAGAAGAAGTTGAGTAGTTAAGTAGTGGTAAAGTAAGTGGTCGTGAGTAATAGTAGTAAGTGATAAGTAAGCAAGTCCCTGGTTTTGATAGATTTCTTGTTCCTTAATTCTCTAGTTCTTTCGAGTCCCTGTCTTGTTTTGTGTGGTGTTGTGTGGTCTGGATGTTGAAGAAAGACTGGGTAGATGGGTAGATGGATAGATGGGTAGATAGGTAGATAGGTAGATAGGTAGATAGACAGATAGACAGATAGACAGATAGACAGATAGATAGATACCAAATAGACAAATGATACCTAGGTACGACTAGATATGATATAACACGAATGAAATATGTATAATATAATGCGTGCAGAGGAGAATGAGGCAAGGCAAGCATGAGGCAAAGATGGCTGTGCAACACAGAATGGCTGTACAGTACCAGCATTCAATCAATCCATCTAAAAGTCTCGAGACTAAACAACTGCCGACTTCCAACTCCTAACTTCTGGGGGGGGAACAAAGCCTTATTGCAAAGTTAATAGAGTAATAATGAATGAAACCTTGAATCCATGAACTGATTATTATCTCATTGTTCTCGAATCTCGATTGCCCTGACTAACAAAGAGGGAAGTTTCGTGTGGTCGTGCGTTTTGGTGTCATGTAAAAAGGGTGGTGATGGTGATGGTGATGGTGGCACGCCGTCCGTATCCCCAGTATGTAGTATGTAGTATGTATCTAGACTAGCTAACAAAGTGCATGTGCGAGGTAAGGAGACTCGAAGAAGGTGTCCAGGAGATGCCCAAGAGATGTCAGACCGCTTGTTGGTGAAGTTTCCTAAAACTCCAAGTATGAACTATAAGGATAAGGTTCGAAGATTGATGGATAGCGCGATAGATATTCACTCATTTATCCCCGTTGGCCTGGTAATTGCGCATGAATATACCTTTGAGTATTGGAGGAGGAGAGGAAGAGGAAGAGGAAGAGGATGGGGGTACAGTTTGATAGCCGAGGATCTAGGTCTGGGCCTTGGTGGTTTCTTTTGCTCTCTCCAAGTCAAAGAAGGTCACATTGTAGAGAGCTATGTTGGGCGGTTCTACCTTTTTATTTTTCCAGTAAAGACTCTGAATAATAGAGAGAGATGATATATATTAACAACCAAGTTCCTCATAAAGATTATACCTAACTCGCCCATTAGACAGAGAATGATGATTCAAATCAAAGGTCCCGGGTGGCGACGTCTACCTACCTACTTTCTTACAACCATCTCACCGTCCAAAACAAGGAATCCGGTGTCTAATAGCGCTTTAATAACAAAACAATAATAAGTCTTACTTGATTTCCTAATTGACATTGATCCAATACACCACAACACACCAAGTCTATCTAGTAGACAGGTACTCGTACGAATGATGAAATCCGAACCCGTGACTTCTAATCTCCAGCACCAATATCATCATATCACACAACCCAACCACCTCTTCAGCTAATGATCCAAGATATGAATCAATTCTGTTCGATTATTACTAGGTAGGTATATGCTACCTACATAGATACTAGGTACATATCCCACTCCATCTATCATAAATTCGCCATCCATGATTCCTAACCCAAAAGTCTCTTATCAGCTGCCAACCCTTCCTGTAGCCATCCAAACCACAAGCAAGCAAGTACCCTCTCAAAAATGCATACCTCACCATTATGTCGCAAGCCGATCAA
This sequence comes from Botryotinia calthae, assembly GCA_004379285.1. Lineage (NCBI taxonomy): Eukaryota > Fungi > Ascomycota > Leotiomycetes > Helotiales > Sclerotiniaceae > Botryotinia > Botryotinia calthae. The sequence continues at coordinate 6,874 of PHWZ01000599.1, forward strand.
GCATGCAGAACCGATCCAGTTCTATCTTCATCAAGTAAGACATACATGGGTACCATACAAGAATAGAAAGATCGAACCAAACTCCCACCAAACCGGACACCCAGGAAACGATCCATTGCGACGACAGGTCAGAATCTCCGAGCCGCTGATAGCGCAGTGGGTGTGATGTTTCAGAATTGCCATACGGATACGAAACCACCCCATCATCCATCACGCATCACCAATATCCCATTCCCATAAATTCCCATCATGGGAATTGAATTAAGGGTTCGTGACTGACCAATGATTCATACGATTGATTCCTTTCTAGAATGAAAATGCATTTGGATGTTTCTCCTGTCTGTTGGTCTGTACGCTTGAAAGCATGCCCTCCTGTACAGAATACATACCGCCTACCTAACTATCTGCATAACCGCATAACCACATAAACGAGAGAAGCTTAAGAACTATGCAAATGACAAGGTATTCTAGTAACATCATTCAATCATGCATTCATTCATTCATTCCAAAATCAAGAATGGCGGGAAGAATCAGATGATATAAATCCGATCCAAACTCTATCTATTAAACGAGCTCGATTTCCCCGAAGCGATATCGATATGTACTCTGTATGTGTGTAGTTATACCTAACGAACTGAAATAGATAAATAGTAATCATTCACCATATCTTTCTTTCCAATGTGCATACATACATACATACTCAAATATACAAATCTGTCATGAAATCATCAGCCACATCTTTTTCTCAACCTCGTTCTCACCTCATCCATTTTGTCATTCACGACTTATTCATTCATCCCAACTTTGGCTTTCTATACTTACCACATATCGATTTCTGGATGATTCTGCTTGTTATGCATTATGTATCATTTACGTATCCCTCACTACCTGAATACTCACAACAACAATAATAGTAGTATAAATCATCTCATTCCAAAATTCAAACTCCCAGAAACTCCTCATCTAATTCCACATCTCCAATCTTCACATACACCATAAATCCAAACTGCCACTCCGCCACATATCTATCTACCATATCTACCCATCCCATCCCATCTCCCTCGTCACAAAATCTTCTCCAACAAAGTATTATATATCACATATCACATATCATATAATATCACCTGTTCCACCTATACAATAAAATACAATCTACCCCTCAATGTCTCATTTCATCTCATCTTACCCCTCCCTTTCAGTACAACCACAAAGAAGAAGAAGAAGAAGAAGAAGAAGAAGAAAATAAATAAATAGATAATACTATTGTTAAAGGTACAGGTAAAGACTTATATTATACCATAAGGGTAGAAAAGCTATAGAAAAGTGAGGCCCTACTTATAGAAAGTAGGGCACACTAGTGGTTCATGCCTAAGGCATAAAGGCAACTACAGAACATGTAGTTGGCGCCGTGACAATCACGATTATGAGTATACTTCTTATTTGTTATTATATTCTTTAGTACGTAGGTGAATGAAAAGATAGCTTGAGGTTAGTTTCTGAGTAGATACTACATATATAGTCTGTGTTAATGTAATAAAAACTACTATAGGTAAGTATTCATCTAGATTTCTTGTTCGATGATATTATTATCTTTCTCGGGTTTCGCTTATTATTATATTATTAATAGGTGATAGATTTATACTGAGGTCTGTTTATAAGAATCCTTTTTTGTATCTTTTTGATATCTTTTTTCTTCTTCTTCTTCTTCTTCTTCTTCTTCTTCTTCTTCTTCTTTTCATGATCTAGAAAAGAAATCTAGATTCTAAAAGAGTTTATAATCAGTACAACAGAGAAAATGAGAAGACAGTTCAAAGGGGAAAGTAGGAGTGGAATGAATGAAAGATCTAAATTAAGATTCTGGATTATGAGAATGGGGATGTCTTCTGGTATATGAGTGTCGATGATTACGAATGGATGAATTAGATTGGGCTGGATGGATTAAGCTGGATATTTAGATATAAGATGATAAATGATAGATGATAGGTTAGAGGGAATGAGAAGGGTTTGGATTTTTTGAATTCTATTCGGATAATGTGTAACAGAGGATTAGAATGGGGATGAGGATTCAATTTGAAATTAATGAGAGTTTATCATAAGAATGAAGATGAGGATGGGAAAGTTAAAGTCGAATAGGTAGTTGAGGTAGATGAGAATTAGGAAGTTGAAAAGGGAAAGAAAAGGAAGTGATAGTGTGATAAGAGTGAGATTCGATATTAAGATTAGATTTCTAGAATTTCATGATACTGTAGATGGGAAGAAAAAAAGGACATTAAATATATAGGAAAGATAAGAGTTGTGAGGATGTGAATCGTGTGAGGGTATTAGAACAAAGTAGGCGAAGAAAGCTAGAGAGGATGAGAAAGGATGTTTAGTGATAGTTTTTTTTATAGAAATATTTCAGTGTTTGAGATAAATTGAACGTTCAAGATGAGGTGTGTTTGAAGATCTTTCAATGTTTGAAACGTATCTAATGTTCGAAATATATTCAACAATCAAAAGTCATTCATTGTTTCAAAGTGATTCAGTAACCGAAACCCCTTCTCAGTATTACATTCATGTCATGTCAAAAACCTCACTCTTAATTGAATATGTCACTCGACATTGACGCTATGGTTGATAAATATACTCATTATATACATCATATTCTTATTAATCACAAATATACTTATCACCAGCGTCAAACTTGTACTTCTCCGCAGTGCTGATGACTAGTAACCTTCGGGAGTCCAATAGTTCAAACTGACAGGCTGGAAGACTAGACATAGTTTATCTTGACTATCGATTCAATTCGAATTTGAAGGTATAGTTAGTTATCATCATTGTGAATACTATAGAATGAAAATCTAGCTATTGATATAAAGAATAGGAAAGGAAAAGTTGTACCTCATTATTGTCGATTCGAATTTGAGGGCACCGTCGCTATCACTATTCATTCAATTCCTATTAGAAATCAGCTATATATTTAATAAAAAAAGAAATAGAAAGAAAAAAGAAGTGAAGGGATATTCAGATGAATATATACAAAGTTTTATATAAGGTTCTGTATTTTTGTATGTAAAATCTATATAATTTGTAAACTCTAATATCTAATCACTGTTACCTTATTACCACACACACACACACTCTCTCTCTATATATATTGATTAAAAAGCTAGAGTAAAGTCACAAATGAAAGAGAGGAGGGGGGAGGTGTAGTCACTTTCCCGCAAAACGTATAATAGACATAAAGCATAGACTTTTAATCTTCGATTCCATCTCACATATGGCTCCGAATATGATAATTCCTAGTAAAATGAGTATAGCATAAAAGTTTTTAGGTTGGAGACCTATAGACATTAGACTTAAGTGGTTATTATTGACTAACTAGTCAAGGATTACCAATTGCAAACTAGTGGCATTTGACAAATTTTCACGTGTACTAACTATATTCGAGGCTAAGACTAGATTCATCGTCATAGACTGAAAGAGAACAGATGTATATGATTCATCCATTCATTTTCCTTCGCTCATTATTTTATACACAATAAAAATACATTCCTCATACTCTCAAAACTTTCCATTATGTAGCACACTACCTGATATTTATCATAATGAATCCCTTTCGCAATCTCCTTTTACTATTCCGAAAGCCTCAGGAACTCTTTTCTTCACATCAACGACCTGATGTCTTATCATCTTCTGTCCTGAAATATATACCAGTAGAAATCCAGAAGCCACGGGAACCCGCTCCTTCACCACGACGACCCGATGCTTTATCATCTTCTATCCTCAAAGATGTACCAGTAGAAATCCTCTTACATATCATGAGCTATCTTCCTATAGAATCTGCAGTAGTATTTTCCATTTCTTGTCTGCATCTCAAGACACGACTTGGAAGTAGATACTTCTTAGAAGTAGCGTCCTCAACCGAACACACACTAGCACTATTAAACCTTATTGTGCTCGACCTACCAGACTGCGTGGCGTGTCCTGCCTGCAACCGACTACATAATATGGAGAATCTTCTCAGATATTGCTCTACAACCTACAACTCTGGAAGTACAACACGTCAATACGACGCGTTGCCTTTTCCAGCTTGTGTTTCTTACGACCGGGATAGATCTAGCCGTATGGTTAGTATCTTATTTGGTTCGACTGCGGTCAAGATGGCTTTGAAAAGAGCGCATCAAAATCCCGAGTGTACGGAACTGTTGACAATGATGTCCAGTCCAAGAACGAGGACGACTCACTGGGGGAAATATGTACGACAGTGTAGAGAAGAATGTCGCATTGTACAAGGACATCTTATGCATCGAATTCAAAGTGTATTCATCTCGCGTAGGCGTGAAAAGCTGACTGCATTTCGACGCCCCTTTGACCCAGCGGAGGATATATGCACGCATATCGAGTCGGAAGGACAATGTTTCCTAAATACTATAGGATCTGGGGTGATGGGATGTAGGAAATGTCCCACGGAATATAGAGCTGATGTTATGTATTGTGAAGGTCTTGGATGGGGGAGATTCTTCACCAAATGGGTGGACTTAGGATCTGAGTTGGAGGGGGACCTGTGGAGTCAACATCTTCCACCGACAGAAGCACAGCAGACAAGAAGGTTTAGAGATCTGCTTAGGGGGAGAGTTAGCGTTAGGACTGATAAGGCACCTCAAGATAAAATAGAGGTTCCCCCGAAGGCTGGAGAGTTACTTTCTGCTTTCGAGGGTAGTAGGGACTACAAATTCGACTCACTGTTAACACCGGAGAACAAGGCCTTATTCTTGCGATACAGAGAGCTATACTGCAGAAATGGAAACAATTCAAGATGACCTACATCTAGACTTCCAGTCTGTCAGTCTAGACTATTGTACACCTTGCTATCACTGTTTTGACGTTCCGAAAGAATGCACTGTTTCAACCGCATTCGATATACGAATCAACTTCGGCACATCAAGAAGCTTAATTGTTCATATCGATGTGGGATCTCGGAGTAGATATTCTGCACCTTTATTAGCGAATGATATGTGCTATTAGTCAAACAAAAAAATATTAGATGGTTGCAGAGCTTGTCTTGGCTTCACCCAAAGGTTACTAGTCACCAGCACTGCGGAGAAGTGCAAGCTTGACGCTGGTGATAAGTATATTTGCGATTAATAAGGATATGATAAGGATTATAACATTAAGAATAAGAAAAGTTAGTTGTCGTCGAGAGTAAGTCTCTCGAATTCATCGATGAGGTCGGAAATAGGATCCGTTGCCATGTCCTGGGCTTGGACAATGGTACCGAAACCAATGGACTCGAGGATGCGGAGGATGATTTGAACTTCAGCCCGAATTTGAGTAAGCTCCAGCATTTCTGCAGAGCCGTCTGCGAAAGGAGGGAGGAAAGGTGATGGCGACGGTGGTGGTGATGGTGACGGTGGTGATGATGGTGACGGTGGTGATGGTGGAGGAGGAAGAGGAAGAGGCGGAGCCCCAGGAAATCGCCAACCCATTCTGTCAAAAACGAAAGGGGCAGCAAAAAGTGCTGCCAGAACGGTGAAAATGGTGGCCACAGTGGCCAAAAAGATTGAGTAACTCATTGTGATATTGAGACAATATCAAGAAAATTTGGTGCTTTGATCAAGGGGGTTGCGATTCATGGTTCAAAAAGAAGAAAAATGAAAGAGAAGAAAAATGAGCAATAAATAGAGGTCCTATCTCTATCACTCCTTCCTAATGTTTTGGTATTGATATTTTGATTGATGTATGAATGGGGAATGAGTGATCCCGATTTGACGACATCATCCATCCTTCTTGCCTTTGCAAATGAGGAAAGAATGTATCACTTGTCATCAATATACTAGGATTTTATGGAATAGTAATTTTCATGCCTTGTAGATAACGGAAGGTGACTTCCTATCTTTGCTTTGTGTGTGTATAGTAGCGATTATTAAATTAGCTATATATAATTAGATCTAGTCTGATTTTATGATCTACAGATACTATTTGATATCCCGCCTAGTTCCTGTTTACTTAACCGATTCCCGAATAGAGAATCCCTAGTCTTCGTTCCCATGCTATTCTCATTACCAAATCTACCATCAAGCAAACCAACAAGCAAATCTCCCCTTTCGTCTCTTGAATATCCCATCTACCCTCAAAATCACAACCCTTCTTCTCCGTCCCCCTCAATCCCCGCCTTCTCCCAAACATCCTCCCTCGACATCCCTTCCAGCAACATCCCCTCCACCCCTTCAAACCCTCTCTTCCTAACCCCCCTCATCTTTGCCCAATACGCAAATTCCCTCTCCACCCTCTCCACCTCCTCCTTCCTCACAACCTCCTTTCCCTCCCTCAGCGCTCTCAATCTCTCTTCCTTCTCTCTCTTCTCCCCTTCCAACCTCTCAATCCTATCCTTCAATTCCCGAACCCCCATTTCCTTTCTCATCCCCGCAAGTTGTAAATTCAATTTTCTCGCATCCATTTTCAATTCTGGTAACCGACCCTGCAGATCTTGGATTTGAGAATCCATTTCTGCCAGTTGTTCGGGAGAGAGAGAAGAGTTGGGATCTTGGAGGGCCCAGTATACCCATTGTGAACCTTTCCCATCGCCATTCGTACCTTTTCCGTTGATGAGACCGGAGTTGCAGAGTTCTTTGAGGAGTTTGTCGGTGAGGGTTTTGGTCACCTGGTGGGGTGTTGGTTGTTAGTATTTGCATTTCTTATGATTGGGTGGATGTAATATGTGATAGAAAGAATTAAGAAATGTGAGATGGGATGGAATAGGATAACATGGAATGGGATGATATTGGACGAGTACTGGAACGAGATAGACAAGACGAAAAAGCAGAAAGATACATACCTTCCCATGCAAGTTTCCACTAATATCCCCCGCACTAAAAGGTCTGTTCTCCCTACTTAAATACTCCAACAATACTTCCTGTGCCTCATCGCCCGTCACGGCTTTTAATTTCTCCTTGCCATCTTTACCTATAACTTTAGTATCTTTCGCTTCCTTATTTTCCTTCGTCTCTTTAACTTCCTTAACAACACCCTTTGCTTTCACCTCTTTATCTTTGAGAGGAACCTTTTCTTTAACAGAAGCTTTGGCTTTAGGAGGAGCTTTAACTTTCTCAACTTTCTCTCCCTTCTCAATTTTAGGTTTCTTAGCCTTGGGTTTAACAGGTGTAGCGGAAGCAGTAGAAGGGACGGATGCGATGGATGCGATATCGAAATTATCATCTGGGGCGGGAGACTCAGTTGAAGAGTCAATGAGAGACTTTTTGCGTTTGGGTGGCATGATGATGGTTGTTCAGAGTGTTGTTTGAGAATCGAAAGTCTTGTTTATGGAGGTGAGTGGTATCTGGTATGGTCGAGTCGTGAAGATGATTGACGAGTATCTGTGTTGGTGAATGTGAATGTGAATGAAAAATGCGAAAAACTTTCAAATACGCCTAGCTCTAACTTCAAAGCCTTGAAGTGAAAGAAAGATGGAAGAGACGGACGACTCTCACTTCTCAATTCCTCCACTCCAACTACCCACTTCAATTCTTCTTACACCGACAAGTCGACTGACGCAGTCGTGCCAGAATCGCGCGCAAGATGATGACTACAAATACCAATATAACCGTATGGAAGATAATCATCAAATGAATGAAAATTTCTCTCGAGGTGCGGGCCGACATGAGTTCTCAGTTTCACCTCGAAGGCCTCAATAAACCTCTTTCAAATCTCAACCAAACAACCTCAAGAAAACAAAAGCGACCACCACAAGAACAAAAACAAATTCCAGCACATCAATCGTCAAAACCCAATAATATCGAAAGAAGAGAATCGAGATGCGCATTTGATTTTTTCTTCTCCGCTTCTCCCTCTCTCCTCTCCTCTCCTCTTCCTCCCTCTCTATTCCAAACACCTTTCTAAAAAGAGATATGTATGAGTATAAGACGATGAGTAGATAGGTATACGTATAATCTCGCGGGAAAGTACAAATTCGTCCCTTATAAGACCACGAAGGAAAAAGAAACAAATTCAAAGTATTATTGTATTGTATTGTTCGAAGTTCGAAGTATATAGAAACTCGATCTTACTGATATGTTGTAGTAGTGAAGTCTAATGCGCAGGAAAAGGTCAATTCAAGTCGACTCAAGTTTCAACCTCTCCAAACCACGCTAACACTAATCCATCCATCCATCATTTTCACACTTCACACTTCACTTGAGCCACCAAGAAAGGATAGAAGATATTCTCTTCCCAAGGAAAAAGGAAAAAGGAAAAAGAGAGAGCAAGAGAGATAAAATACTAAGGATGTTATGTAAAGGATATCATTATTTCTACTGAGAAATGCGTCTCTTCCTAGTTCAAATCTAGTTCAAATCCCATCTTCGAACCCCCCTCCCCAGTTACCTTAGATATCACCCATCAGAAAATTCCATCTTCACTTACTCTAGACTCTAGAAGCCTATGTCTATTCCGCATTGCAAGGTCCAAACTATCTCCAAATCGAACAAAATGCATATTACTTAAAGTATACGCTATGCACGCACCCAATATATATGCGCAAAAATTCATGCTATAATAAAAAAAGATTCACAATGCTGTTTCGCAAATGGACATGCTATATAGCCCCCCCCAAAATTGTTAGTGGCCATGCCAAACAAATTTATAATAAATTGAAAACTTACACAATCTCCTTCACTCTTAGTTTGTGGAATACCCATTTCCTCAAAAGTAGCAGGTCCCTTCTTAGCAGGAGCAGATGGCTTTGGTGGGGCTGCCACCGGAGCAGGAGCAGGGGTAGTAGGAGCTGACGAGACAGAAGATTGTCTCGAGTCTTGCGAAGGCATTGTATTACCAATTGGTCTGCCAGGATTTCTGCTTGCCGTGGAGGAAGCAGCCGAAACTGGGGTCATAGAAGCACCTCGTGGTGGTAAGACGTTCTGGCCAGGTCCTGGTCTGGAACCATATCCGGATTGCTGAGACTGAAACGACTGGACAGATTGTGAAGTTCCAGGCCTTGATCCAGAAGTTGGAGGTCTTTGCTGAGGATTCTGGTAACCGGATTCGAAGCTCATTGGAGGAATATTTGGAGCGAGGTTGGGTGATTGATTGCGACCTTGTGAAGGCATTTGGCCCATAGGAGATGATGATCGTATTGGCTCTGTGTTTTGATGAGTGATTCCCAAATGAGGTGGCTGTTGCTGAGAGCGAATGCCAAAAGCAGAAGATGGCCGATCTGATGCTGGATTTGAACTTGAGGTTGATGGACGCAATCCATCTTGTTGAAGGTATCTAGGAGATCTGGGAGGGTTTCCATTACCGCGGTTACCGAGACCCATATCATCTTCTGGGTACGGTGCAATGGAGATTGGTCGAATACCTGCAGGTGCACCCTTTTTAACTTTAGGCTTTTGACTGTGCACGGGAGGAGTTGGTGAAGAGTAAGCTTCTGCCATGGTTGGCATTGGTGGAGCATTCGCTTGTGTAAATCTCTCCGGCCTGCCCCCTCTTCGAGAACCGTGAGTTGACTTGATACGTTGAATCGCCGCTCCGTGGTCACCCTTGGAAAGTGTGTGGTTCGCTCTGATGCTATCGATTCTTCCCAGAGCATCATGGTTACCATGCTTGGCAGCCTTGTCATACCATTGTGAAGCTATTTCAAGATTTTTGTTGACATACATTCCAATTTCATAGAAGTAGCCCATAGCGAACTCAGCGGTAGCCATTTCTGTCTCAGCCGCACGTTGCGCATATGTATATGCCAACTCTTCATTCTTCTCGAAAATACCCTCATAGCCGCAAAGGAACCATTTACTTATGGCCATATCGGCTTCGGGCTCTCCTTGTCGGGCAGCAAGGGCGTTATAATGCAAAGAAAGTGCGGGGTCGAATTCGCAGCCAAATAGACAAAGTTCGTAAGCTTGAGCCATCTTGAGTTGTGCTTTCGCAAATCCGAGATAAGCGGCCTTTTCTACGAACATTTTGGCTTCGTTCAAATCATACGGTAAATATTCATCAGGCATGGTAATGTTTGGCAACTCTCTAGCGAGTAACATTCCGTAGACATAGGCACCTTGAGGGGCATTCTCGTCCGCCGTGTCGGCTGCGAACTGTATCAGATCTATACCCCTTGCATAATCTTGTTGCATGCCACATTGTCCGAGTAAGGTAGCCATTCCAAGCCTATAGTTTGCCGCGGAATCCTTCAAGTATACACCTCTTTGGTAATGTTCAACGGCCTTGGTAGGGTTCATGGTATTCTCGAACTGCATTCCGATACGGTATTCTGCTCGAGCGTATCCTTTTTGTGCGGCTCGCTGGTAACCTTGGAACGATTCCTTTTTGTCCATTCGGTACCCAAATTTACCAAACTCGAGCCACATCGCCTTCATAAATTCTGCTTTTGGATGCTGCTGTTCTGCGAGAAAGTTGACGATGCTTATAGCATCAACTCGTAATTGATGTTCAATTTTGGGCGTTGGGGCTCGCGAGTCGTCATTCTTTCGCTCGTAAGTAGAACTGGCTACTTCTACCCAAGACAGCGCATCCTGAGCCCATGCCAACTGCATTTCTGGATCGCTAGACTTCAAAACCATGGGTCTAGCTCTCTCCAACACTTCCTCTTTGTCTTCATCCGACAGAGGCACATTCTGACCTGCGTTGCGAGGTTTTGGAAATGGTGAAAACCTAGGGGAATCAGGCTGGACTCGTGGCACACCATAAGGCCCCTTTAGATTTTGATATATGGCTGCGTTGGTGTGTTCGTAGTTTGCTGTGTAGCCCGGGCCGCTGTTTCGATTGCTATAAGTTGACCTCGGCGACTCGCTGGTGTGCTGTGAATTGTCATTATACATTGATTGACTAGAAACACTTGAATGTGAGCTTACTTGTCCATCTGAATTCAGTTCCAGATTGGCAAGATTATCTTGCATATTGTGTGGCACCTCTGGCATAATTCTATACTTCTCATTAATGGGCGTTCATCCCACGTCGATGTTTGTCGGATGAGAACGGCAAAATGGCACACCATAGCCACAAATCTTATTTCTTTCTTAAATCGAACAATGAAAAATAAAACCGTACCTTTGTGGCATTGGAGACACTACATCCGTCATAGGCATATAGAAGTCGTCCCCTCCTCCTGGATAGAAGGTCGCCCCCAGATTGGGGTTCTGTTGATACCCCCCACCATAGCCGTTCATATTGTTATTGGAATTTTGGGTCGTAGAAGTATTTAAACTGGCACCTCGAGGAGGAGGCTGGTATGCTTCTAAAATCGAAATAGAATTGTTAGCTAGATTCTACGGTGTGCTTGTAAAGGTGGTCTAAAAGCTGCGACAGTCGAGTCGTGGCAGACGATGTAAGTCTTATGTACGAACGAGTAAATCGCAAAGAGATAGAAATAAGAAAGCTGCGATGCGAATGCTAGCTAGCTGGGCTGGTCTGCAGGATTATATTGTACGTAGTGTCACAGCCGGACAACAGCGGAAAGCAAGCTTGCGACTATGCCATGCGCCTCCCGGGTGAGCTCTACAAGGGCACATCTGATAAAAATCGATTATACTTTTTCTTTTTTTAACTTCTGCCGAATTTGATGACGTTTGATTTGTATGCGCATCCCCCGTCGTATTCTTGATCCGATATTGATATTGATATTGGTATTGATGGTGATGTTTGAATAGATATAATAGAAACTTTAGCACATACCTTGTCCCGTTGGTGAAGTTTGTTTCGTTTGTTTCCAGCCTGCTCGCGCAGGTTGATATTCCCCATGCTGCTCTTCATTGTAATTATCGTAAGCGCCGTCGTAATATGACATGGTGGTCTCGAGATGATAGGTTTCCGAGGGGTGGCTATCCTGCAGGCTTATGGCGGGATGATTTTCCTTGGAATGGTGCAGAAATGTCGATATCTTTCGGGATCTTGAGCAGTTTCTGCGTGATAGAATTCCCAAATATTATTGGTGTGTAAATGCTGGTGTAAATGCTGCTCACATAGAATGTTCTAAGCCTTTACTGTTTGGGGATGATTCTGTTCCCCTCCTTCTTCTTCTTCTTCTTCTTCTTCTTCTTCGTTCGACAACAATACAATTTAAGAACGAGTGTGGGAGAATGTCAAAGTTGGATTTTCAGGACTTTTATCTATCACACAGCAATAAGTAAAAAGAAAGAATGAAAGAAAGGAGTATGTTTGCCAATTCGCGACTCGCGAGCAAAGCGAAAGTGGTTAATATGTAGAGTATCAGCACTCCGTACGAGTATCCTTTTTGCAAACTTATTCATTTTCATTCATTCCCCTGTTCTACTTTTTTTTCCTTTTTTCCCTTTACAAAATGATTCACTAAGACGCCGTCTCCCCCTTCCCCCTTCCCCCTTC